>VDFB02271358.1:1075598462-1075763340 GCA_007258455.2 Sequoia sempervirens | reverse complement strand
AATTGACTGGTGACCGTATTAAACTCATTCAAATGATCAGTAACTAACCCACCTTCTACCATTTTCATATTAAATAAATGCTTCATAAGAAATACCTTATTCGAAGCGGAAGGCTTTTCATATAACTTCGCTAGGGTTTGCATCAACTCTTCAGTTGTCTTTGCTGCTATAATATTAAATGCCACAGATTGTACCAGGCATAGACGAATGCTGCCAAGAGCCTTTCTATCCAAGATCCCCCAGTCCTCATCTGACATTGTTGCAGGTTTCTTGGCTTTCCCTTCCAATGGCCGCCATAAATCCTTCTGATAGAGATAGTCCTCCATCTGCATCTTCCATAACTGATAGTTCTGCCCATTAAACTTCTCAACCTTCTTACCCTCATCTGCCATTGCTCCCACTCAACCGTGAGACTCCCACTCAACCATGAGATCTTCCTACAGACGATAATTGAAACACAACTCGCCTCGATACCACTTGTTAGTTAGGTTAGAGATGGCAGTATATCTAAACAATTAAATGCAGATTTAAATAATAAATAGAGAAACTAAAACATACACAGAATAAATCATAACACAGAGAATTTAACGTGGTTCACCCAATCTGGGCTACATCCACCAAACTGCAGCCATCCAATCCTTTTATTATCCAGTGCAAAACCTATTACAATCTCGCGAATAATCACGTTTTTTTTTTCATACTGTAACCCCCATCCCAACCCCTTTTAACAAGCTTTTAGAAGCTTCCAAGAATTAGGGTTTTACAATGTCGGTTTTCTTTCTTTTTCATAGATTTTTCCTTTTTCACTGACGAAGCGAAAAAAATGGCAAAAAAAAATTTCTCGGGGGATGCCGCCCCCGAACCCCCGCCCAGGGCCCGTCCCGGCCCCGGACCCCGGCGAGGGCGAGGGACCAGGGTGTATAGTATACCATGGGCTATATAGTATAGCATGATCAGTCGCCACATACCAACAGGGTTTAACTAAGGCAAACCCCCATTCACTAAAAAATAATCAAGTTTTCTACCCTTTAGTGTGTGTTTGCAGATTTATAGGTTGAGGATCAAGTTGAGCATGATTTGGAGCAAAATTTGTCAAAGTTGCAAAGTTTCTAAAGTTGCCATTCAAAGTGCAAGATCATGGAAAGAGCTCTATTGAATTGCAGATAGGCTTCCAAAACATGATAACAGGGAATTCAAGAGTGTAGACATTAAGGAACAAGATACCCTAAAAAGACCCATTCACCACTGAAGGCGAATGATTCCTCCATAGCTCAAAAATAGCAACTTTCTTGCCAGGTACATAGCTTTTTATCCTCTAAAAAAATCTCCCATAGTTCTTATAATAGTTAGGTTGAATTTTTGGTTTTTATTAGCATCTTATTTTACATAATTTTAATTGTAAGGGCCATAGAAAAATAAGTGGTAGATCCTCTTATTCATGCATTTGGGTCTACCCTATTTTCACCTATACACTAAGAATTTTCTTAGTGGTAAAAGCCTTTTTAATCATAGCTAAGGAAACCCCTCATGTGTCCTAGTACTTCCCTCAATTGAATCATTCATCTGAACTCTCTAGAGTTTGCTCTAATGAACTAAGAGTGAGATAGGTACCACTTAGTTCCATCTCCTAAGAGGTGGAACCCTATTTCCTATGGTTCATTTTGGTGGACCTAACCTTTGAACCCTTTGTTTTTTATTTGGATTTCTTTAAATTCCTAGATTTGGATTACGTTAAGTTTTCATTATATCTTGCATTAGTTAATTATTATTTAGGGCTTCTAAATCTCACATTAGTGGAAAAGTGCATATAGGTTGCATTTTTGCATCTTTCGTCATTGAATTTCATTGGAAAACTATAATTGCAAATAGTGAAATCAACATACAAGTTAGAAACCTTAGCATCAACTCATAATTTGATGAATTTTTTTGTAAAAACCCTAATTTGGGACTCATTCGCCCATCTAGGTGATTTAGTCTCTATATAGGTGGTTTTTCCAGATTTCTAGGAATTTTGAGTTGATTTTTTTTTGGAATTTGAACCTTCCAAAAACCCTAACTAAGACTCATTTTCCCATCTGGGTGATTTAGTCTTGTATTAGGTCTACATGTACATTTTACAGTATTTAAAACTTCATTTCTATGCTCATGTTTGTTGGTGTTAGATCCATGTTTTGGTTTGTTGATTTTTGTTTCATTCATTTCATTAGATCTAGCTTAAATTAGATATCTTTCTTTTTCATGTTAGCATGATTCGTTTTAAGAGATGTGGTTTTGATATGGTTAAGAATGGATTGCATAAGTACAATGTCCTATCTTATGATTTTAATTTAGAGTACAACAATCAAGCCATCAAGAAATATGTTACTCATAATTCCATTATCTTTCCTAGTTATGAAAAAATCTTAGAGTAAGAGAATGAAACCATTGACACAATCCTTAATATTACCTTACCTATCTCACACCTATTTATTTCTGCCATTTGTGAGGATGTTATGATACAAAAGGATACAAGCATAGATAATCATCAAAATAGATGGAACTCTCAAAATTTACAAATGTTGGTTACTGCAACGATTTGAAATCAATCAAAAATGCAATTTCAAACAAGCAATAGTATATTGTTCTTTGGGTTTAGTGTGATATATGTGGTGCTTGGTAGCATGGCCCTATTTGGGGTTTGTCAAAAATAAAGGGCTCATGACTGTTAGGAGCAATAAGCATGATGAGGCTAATTTTTCATAAAATATGGACACTTCATAAATGGAAAGAGAAGTCATAGTAGAAGAGGGGTTGGAAAAAAATTGCATACCCTAGACCTAAAGGAGGGAAATGAATCATTAAGATTATGAAGATCACTCATGTGTGCAAAGGATAGCCTTCCATTCACAACTCACAAGCATCAGATTGTAAATACACAATGGAGATGGACAACCAAAATGACAAGTAGAGATGATAACAGAATTGAAGGGTTGATGAATATTTTAGTTGGCAGTCACATGTGTAAGGAAGTACAAAAGGTTCAGGGAATTGTGAGGAGAAAATAGGGGAAGAAAAGACAAATTCAATTGATTCTCCTCATGCACCATGTGTTGCTACCATTCTTGAATTGAAGAGCGGGTGGTTATCTTAAAGTCTAGCATTCAAGTGCCTCAAAAATGGCCTGCAAGCCCTTGCAAAAGCACTATCAAAAGGGCCCATTGCAACTAAAATGCAAGTTATTGGAAAAGATAGGGTGAAAATTGTCAAGTTTATTGTGAAGGAAAGGAAGGATTTTTCTAGATAAAGTCATGTTGATGTCTCAAAAAGACCATTCATAAGGGAAAAGGACAGTAGAATAAAGACCAATCCATGTAACAAAATTACTAGCAAGTTGGGTAGCTTGAACATGGCTCTAGCCAAATGCGAATTGGGAATAATAAGTAAGGACAATTCTGATGAATTATTTCTTGAACACAATGTTAATGTTATAGACAATCTGCAAGTGTCAAGGATTTCTTCCCTATCAAGAGGCTTCATTTACTATTGACTATTACAAAATCAAACATGGATATTGTAAAATTCCTTGCAGATCTAGGAAGACAATTATCAAGCACATAGAAAACAAGAAAATCACCGACTACCATTCATGGAGAGAAATTGACAAAAACTTTTGTTGTGCTTAGTTAGCTTATAGTTACTGCATGAATCATGTAGTCCATTATTAATGGAGGAAAACTAACACTAACACCCTCCCTCAAGTCTAACTAAGGAGACAAAATAAAGGAAAGAGGGAAAACCAGTGGGAACAAAAGCCCCTCTTAAACCTAACTAAGGAGAAAATGGCCTATAGAGGCAACGAAGATGGGTCCTAGCATCAAGGCCATTTTAGGTACCCATTTACATATAAAATTCCCCCAAAAATATAGAGAGAATAAAAGAAAGGAAGATATGAATCCCTGCATATTGAAAGAGCTTCCATGCCAATGAACGCCTGAAGACAGAATATGATCCACTGCCTGCAAACAACATTTCTCCCCTTAGGAAGAAAAGGATCCACTGGTGATTGGAGAAGCCAATCCAGAAATATGGGTGATACTGGAATCTAAATCCAAATGTATTCCTCTAAAAACTACTCACATGTCATCATGTTAGAAAGCATTGATGGCAATCCAAGATATTGTGATGACTGATCTAGAGAAATTTGCAAAGGTGATGAGGATGGTGGGCCAACATCGTTGATGTGGCTATCAACAAAGAGGAGTGGAATGTCCTCAAAGTAATCCTCCAGATCTGCAATATAGGACTCTACAAACAAGGATGATATGTCTGCAATATATGAATCCCAAGTAGCTATGTCTAGAAGATGTATGATGCCCTGTTGCAAAAAGCCATTGGAAGCTTTCAAAGAAGCAACACAGAACTCAGAATCAGCAACACATGCAATGACAGAATAGTCCTCAAAGAGAAGACATATGTCCTCAATGTTGTCATCATGATCGAGGAGGAGAGACTCTGCAAACAAATGATGAATGTCTGAAAGGATGACATCTCATTGATCAAGAGGACAAGAGTGAACCTGCAAAAGATAATCTGAAGTAGCCTTCGGAGAAGCCAAAATCTCTTTTGAAATAGCAGGTGGAGGAGACTGAATAACTGCCAATATAGGAGGTGTAGAAAGAGGAGAAATAAGAAGAGATGTCGCTGTATCATCAGGACAATCAAGATTCTTCCAATAATTAAGTTCCTCTTCAGTATCATTGTCATACAAAGGATTGTCCTCATTATCATGGGAGAGAAGTATGTCTATAGTGGGATTATCTGGGAATGGAGGTTTAGTGGGATCTCCATATATTTCCCATAGAGTGGTCTAGAGAGTGTGAGGGAACTCAATGTGTGATAGAGCCCATGATGTGTGGTCCCCAACACTTAAACCGATTAATCCTAAGACATGATCATTTCTACTTTCCCATACAGATTTCTGCCAACATGCAGTTGGTTCAAGAATAAGTCCAAACAAATGCGGCAATAAATGAATCCATTAGTAGTGCTTTAGGATTCCATCATTCCATGACTTATAGTTTCCTTCTCCCAAACTAATGACAGATGGATGATTTCTAATTCCCATTTTTAGACTAGATATTTACCCCTTTCGGAACTTTATTTCAGTTCATATTAACCAAGCATGTATAATCCCCAATAATAAATGCAAAAAAGCATAAAAAGTGACTTCTCCTTTACATGCAGTGAAATGCAAGTACATGAACCAAACATGCAAAAGAATTGTTTATACTCCTTTTATGCCCTCATGGGTTGGCGCAAATATTTGTGCTGATAGAAGCAACCAGTCACAAATCGTAGCCTTGCAAATGAAAATTACACCAGTTAGAGAATCACAGACTTGAAGATTGCACCAGTGAGAGAATTGCACAGGTGGATTGGAGGTAAGGGCCTCTTTAAGGAAATTCACTCCCTCCCAAAAAAAGTTCGGGGCCAAAGCTGTCACAGCAGGGGTTTGACCGCCCTCTATCCTCCTTTGAGCGCCTGCTGCAAATTAGAAGGTGAGTTGAATTTATGCGTGGCCAAGTGGATGATCACAGCCTGGAAATACAAATCATGCTTTACCTCAACCAAGGCAAAAAAACATGACGCTTAACCATTTTCCTATGATTGCAGTATGGCTTGAACTATCTCCCCTCAAGGCTCTAATACCATGTAAAATTCCTTGTAGATCTAGGAAGACAGTTATCAAGCACACAAAAAACAAGAGCATGCACAATCTGATTTCATTCTTATTCACACTAAATCAAATGCAAAGATATATAGTTGTATAACCACCGTAGCGGTGATAAGAGATAGTGAATGGTGAGCAAACTGCGGTGAGCAGACTGCTGTTGGCTTTAGTTAGCATGCTGCATGAAAATCACTGACTAACATTCATGGAGAGAAATTGACAAAAACTTTTGCTGTGCTTAGTTAGCTTATAGTTACTGCATGAATCATGCAGTCCGTTATTAAAAGAGGAAAACTAACACTAATAGATATCCCTGTGAACTTGGATGCACGACCTCGTATTGTTTTCTTTACAAACTCCTTGTTTGTGGGTATGCCTAATCCACCCAAAGTTTGTCATATGTTATCATTCATTGTTTTGACACTATACTATAGGGAGGATGTTCTCTTTACAAAAGAAAACGTGGTTGGATACAAAGCACGAGAATCCCTCCTAGATGAGCAAAAACAAAATCAATGAGCATTGTGGGCACAGTTGCAGGAAGTGGCAGATCTAAAATTCATGTATGTGGTGCCATACCAACTTTATGGCATACATATTGGGATTGGGTGATGCTCGTGCTCAAGACATATTGAACCTTATGGTGACATACCCATCTCTACGTGTGGCTTATATTGATGAAATAGAAGAAAGGGTAATAGATAAGTCATAGAAGGTCTATTACTCAGTTCTTACAAAGACAGTAAAGGATCATGACCAAGAAATGTTCTATGCTATGAATGGGGCAGCCATTGTGCTAGTTGAAAGGGGTCAATTTGATATTGCAAAGGAATTTTGTACACAGGTACAGGAAGCTACTACAGGAAACATCTTTGTTTAGATGCTTGGTGTGCAGGTAAGCATAGCACATGTTTACTTTCTACAAGGACAGTTTTCACTTGAAATGAAAATGTATTAAAATTGTTTGAGGAAATTCTATTTTGGCACTGTACCTGAACTTTATTATATATTTAGCTTGAACACATTATGAGCAGGACAATGGCAAGGTTGTAAAGGAACATTGTTATGTGCGGTACATTTGGCACCCTCAAGTTACATGTTGTTCTTTTATGTTGAGATTGCAATGCAGAGGTTTTCAACTTCAACAGTTCAAAAGCAAGAACGTACTACTGTGAGGTTCATCGAGCAGTGTTTGAATTAATGAATGCACTGTGTGTTCAACCAAATGTTAGTTGTGGCAAGCTCGTGTACACATGATTTTGATGAGAAGAAGATAGTGTTGCATGTTGATTATTCTAAACATTTGCTTGATGCTGCCATGGTTTATGGAGAAGCAATAGAACATGAAGAGCAGCAGAGCCATCAAAAGCTTAAAATAGCATGCCAACTTGTCGTGGTAGATGAAGCAAAACAAAAGGATGATGAAGAACAAAGGGTTCAAAGTGTCCCCTGTTTCCATCAGCCGTCACTGAAACATCTTGACATTCTTATTTGACTTCAGTAATAACGCGATGGTGGGTTCTCTTATCGACTATTGCTATTATTTATTCCCTTCTTCCCGTGGCTTCAGTGATACATGATGGTGCATATTTTTATCGCTCAAGCTGATGAAGAACAAAAGGTTCAAAGTATCCCCTATTTCCATCACCCGTCACTCAAACATCTTGACATTCCTATTTGACTTCAGCAATAATGCGATGGTGGGTTCTCTTATCGACTATTGCTATTATTTATTCCCCTCTTCCCGTGGCTTTAGTGATACACAATGGTGCATGTTTTTATCGCTCATCGTAGCAATTATCTCCCTCTTCTTATTTATTTCTATGATGCACAATATGGGTTGGAGTAAAGTAATGCCCGGACCCGTGGATAGCTTCCATGACATTTTTTAAAGGGATATCTGTACAGTGGGAGATATGTAAAGGAAAATGCATGGATAATTTTATGCCCTATAGCCCGATAAAAGAATTAAAGAATTCACAAATAAAAATAACACTTTAAGTGTTGGTAAATAAAATGGTAAATGCACGGGTGTGAAGGGATTTCTACAGCTAATAAAGAGGAATGAAGCTTTTTCATGAAGTAAAAATAAATCTCTCGGTTGTAGGGTGAAGGTGAAAGCAACCAAGAAACAGGTAAATGGGTTTTTCTACAAACTATTAAAAAGAGTAAAGGCCTTCATGTTAAAACATTTTTTTGTTTCAGCGTGGGCAAGGAAAGTAGGAGGCGGGAAATTAAGTGCAGAATAGGAGTTCTTTGATGGAGAGGAAATTATTAATCTAGTGGCTTTCCTTGAGGCGGGAAATTGAGTGCAGAATAGGAGTTCTTTGATGGAGAGGAAATTATTAATCCAGTGGCTTTCCTTGTGCTAGATGTCTGATGTGGATTTCCATTTAGGTTTTTTCCTTTTTCTTAAACATTTTTTTTTGTTGTATTTATCAGGATTTGCTCACATTTTGGTCTCACAGGGGAAATATTTTTTGTAACAAGTCTCAAATGAATGTGCTAATTTCAGATTTTGGATGAGTCTGAGTCATGTAATGGAGAATTTATTCATGACAATGTCATATTTGTGTATAACTAACAATATATTTTGAGCTTGTTGTCTCCATAGTGTATATTGTATAGATTATGAATATTAGTTATCAAATATTGCCAATGTTTGTCTTCCTTTCTTTCCTTCAATACCTTTTCAATGCTATTAATCTCATTCAAAGAATGAGTTAAATTGTATTAACATAAATAGAGGTTTATGCAATTGTGTGTTGGGATTATTAAGTATGACTGATTAAGTTTCTAGTATCAATGGTGTAAGGAACCACCTGGTAGGCATATTTATGATAGAATGAATGTTGTGAGTGAGTTTTAAATTACATGGTTTAGGTGACTCCACCCTATAATATGGAACTAGCCTTTTAGTGTTGTATTCTCTTGAGATTATTTGGGACAACTACAAATTACAATCAATTTTACTCTCCTATCTTAGAATGATTGTGTGTGGAGTTTAATGCATTATATTTCTCATGTTTAAATTAGGAATTACCATGAAGGTCATCCAAATCTTCACAGTAGAAATCATGTTTAACAATTAAAGGAGAATTATTTGTTTACAGTGTTATGGATGCTTTGGCACATGAGTATGTATTAGTACATTGTCAGGATCACCCTCCCGAGTTTCATAGAGCCTGAATTGTAGGGGAGAAAGGTTTTAATTCAATCTCTCATTTGTTGGCAAAATATCTCCTTGAATCTGACCATTAGGCCTAACACCTCTTAAGGATTCAAGTGGATTGCAGATTTGGGGAATCAACAAAAACCATAATTGTTCTCCTCTTGATACCTGTTCTATTAGTGAAAAAGGTATCTTAGTGAAAGAAGATACAATCATTGACAATCATGAAATTCTTGTTTTCCCCTCTCCTCCTCCCCCTTGGGAAGATATTATGAAACAAGAATATGAGATCGTTACTTTACCTACTCTCCATTCATCTCCCAAAATGTCCCCTACTTCTGAGAATTTTTTAGTGAAAGACGATATAATAATGGACAATCATGAAAATCACATTTGTCAGGAGGATATGATGGTGTGAAGAGATCTAGTGATTAATATGCATGAGAATCCTACCTATCCTACTTGGGAAGACATAATAGGACATGGGGATGTAATCATAGAAAATCATGACAATCAAATTTTTCCTTCTAATATCTCTTCTAGGTACAAAGAAGATAGTTTGGTGTTAGAAGATACACTTATTGACAATTATGAAAATCTTGTTTCTCCCTTTCCCAATGCCCCTACCATTCAGGAAGATCTATTTGAATGAAAAAATTCCAATTACTGGTAACCATGAAGCTCCTAATTATTCTTATCTTGATGCCTCCTTTATTTTTGATAAAGATACTTTACAAAATCTAACCATGGAATGTGATGAAACTCTTCTTTGTTACTTTCCTAAAAGCTCTCCTACTAGGGTAGATATTATGGCACAAGAGAATAAGACCTTATAGAAAAAGGATGAAATCATGGACAATTGAGACAATCAAATTTGGTTTTATCCTAATATCTCTCCTATTTGTGAAGATGATCTTTTGGTGTTAAAAGATGAGAGTTATGAGAATATTATTTGTCCCTCTTCCCCTGGGGAAAAATTATTGAACAAGAACATGCCATCATTCATAACTCCCTTACTTGTGATGAATTTATTTTAGAAGAACCAACCATTGAATGTCATGAACATCTAGTTTGTAGCTCTCTTAAAATCTCTCTTACTAGGGAAGATATCATGGTGCAAGAAAATGAAAACATTGGCACATGCATTTCAAACAATAGTAATATGGATTCCTTAGATGATGAAGTGAACATAGACTCTGCTTCACTAAGAGATCATGAAATTAATGATAAATCTTGTGATGTTATGCACATTAGATATCCATTGACACCAACCACGCATACAAAACCCATAGAAAAAAAAAAAAAAAAGTATATTGAAGAAGTCACAAAGTTATTGGAAGATTGTTGGGAAACCTTTGATTCCATAACTACATTCACAAGATAATAAAATATCATAAAAAAAGAGTCTAAAAATGGAAAAGAAAGAGTGGTAATGTCAATACAAAATTCAAAAGCATCTACTCAACCACTTTAGAAGAAAAGAAAACATACATGACAAACTTTGAGTAAGTTGATGATGAAAAAACACCAAATCTAAAAGAAATGAAAAGCCTTTGTGGAAGAGGTTATGAACTTATAAAACAGCTTGGCTATGGTGGAAAAGTATGTGGTGCTAGAGAAAAAGGTATTTATGTCCCTATAAAGCCTAAAACACAAGAAATGACTAATGATCTTCGCTAGTGTCCCTCAAATGAAATAAACAAGCCTTCAATTAATGTCACCACTATTACAAAAGATTATTCCAAGACAATTTTAACTTTGGTGCATCCTAAAGTAATATATATCTCATTAAATATGCGTCAAGTTGATACTTTTTTTACTCATCATAATCAATAACACTAGTTGTTTCTCCTTGCCATGTAATAGTTGTAGGATCATAGGATGCTCGCTATTGCATGTTTTACAATGATTGCAAGTCATTTCCTTTTTGAAATGAGTAGCATATTATCATTCATCTCGACTCATACTTGTCATGTAGTTAATGGGGGAAAGGGGTTATTTATCCTTTCCTAGATTTGGCATCTATTGTTCTCCCTTTGGCTAGTTGTTCACCTTTCATATACACTAATTGAGATTGGGATGCAAACAACCTACTAATTAGTTGACACACATGTGCCTTAGTATTCTTACATTTGTTTTATTTTCATGTTCTTTATGCGATTGAATGTGTGTAATGTGATCCCCTGTACCATTATGTTTGATGTATCTCTCTCTTTGTGACATTCCTCTATTTTTATCTACGTTCTTCTCTATGTCCTAAAAGTATATATTTTCTTTGGCTTATGCTTTCCTTTTCAGGATGATGAAAGGTGTCGAGACATTTAGGTCTCTTCCATGTTGACCCAAAATCCTTTCCTTTTTTGCACTCTATTTGTGTCATTCTTCTTGCTCCATGAGTATTTGGGGAATGGTGATGTTTTCAAGCTCTATAATAACATTGTAGCAAAGACATACTGACCTTGAATCTATATATTCTTTATGTGATTTTGGGGTTTCATTTTGGGGGAAACCCCTTCTCATGATGTATCTTCATTTGGAAACATATGACTTAGCATAGGGATTTCCAAATAAGTTCTCATGTCTTCTTTATTTTTATCATTTATCATTGTCTAGATGAAAGTAATTGCTCACAACACAGTGTTTAGCAATTTCTTTTAAGTGGTGGCATACATTGGCATTATTCTTTTTGCATTTTTCATGTTTTATTGTGTAGTCTTCTTACTTCGTGCGATGCATGTTTCTCCTTGTGGTGACATTGGGTGTGATGTCCTTCAAGAGTGTGATATGTCTTAGCATATTATATTCCTCTTAGTGGCTTGATGCGACACACTGCATACCCTAAGTTGTGAATCTTCTATTCTTTGATTGGTCCTCTCTTCCAGAAATTAGGCATGACGTTCCCTAAGTTAAGACCTTACATTCAAAATAATAAAAAATCCTTTGAACATAGCTTACACTATTTTGCATTTACAAGAATGGTTATATGGCCACCTTGCTTATCACACGTTTCTTGCTTATGGAGCCATCCCATTTGTTCATGGGTGTTAGCATACAAAGTTTTTCTTGGCTCATGAATATTGTCATTCGTATTGTGTGGCACCTTATCAAAGTTATCAGGAGGTATAGAATTTGTATGGTTAATGTATGGGAGCTGAACTAGGCATGACTTCTCCATAGCCACTTTCTTTTTTGTTTAAGCCAATACCAGTCACGTGGGTATGTCTGTAGAGGCTCACCTAGTGGACAACCTAATGTTCCACTAGCCCTTGTGAGTGTGTGTTTGGTTTGAATAGTGGGCATCGCATTCCAATTGTAATTTTTTTTGTCAAATAGCTTAGATACATGATCCACATCACATTGGAAAAATAGTCAAGGCTTGATCCACCCTTTGTTTTCTTTTTTGTCCTTCTTTATGTCTTTGGAAGTGTATACTTCTAACTTGTTGCTGCTTCATACATCATTCACATGCATGTTCTTCTATGCCTATAATGGTTTTCCATAGGATCTTGATCTTAGGGGCTTGTGCAACCCTCTTGATCATTGTTATCCTATCTCACTAGCGTTGGTACATTTGAACCCCTCTTAATGTGAGTTTGTCTACTTTAGTGTGAGTTTGAAGCAAGTTCCTTTTCTCACTAAAGTGGGGACTAAATGTAGTGTAGAAAAATGTATCCCTTTACATTTTCTCACTTTTTGGGGCCTTCCCTGCTAAAATTTGGCATCTTTATGTCTTAGTTGGTCCTATTTTGCATCCATGAGCCTTAGTTAATCCATGTCTTCGGAGGATAATCCTAACATTCATTAAATAACTAATCATAATTCATGTTTTTGGGTTGTGTGTTCTAGATCTAGTGATCTGGGACTCATACACCACTTTGGGCGTATGGGTCCCAGCTAGGTTTTAGGGCCTAATCCTAAGTATTTCATTCAACTAAAAATTTCTTGAAATTTGTGTACCAAGTTTAAGATACTGGGACTCATACACACCAACTTGCATATCAGTCTTGATTTATCTTGGACCTATTTTTAATTCAATTCTTGGTGGGATTTTATTCTCCTAGATTTGATGTTAGCTTGTAGTGTTCTAATTTTGGGAAATTCAGCATAAATAGGTATAAAATACAAGGTTATTTCACATAATTTCTCCTAGGAAGTTAATAAGAAATCAAGAGTACTTTCACAAGAGCATTCAAGAGCATTAAAGGGAATTCAAGGTCTAATTATCAAACCTTTTGGAGCATCAATTCAATATCCATGCATCTTGGAAAAAATTTCATGCATCATGTGTATTTTTGACCTAACATTTGTGATGTAGGTTTCCATGATTCAAGCAATCATTCAAAGAAATTATCTCATATCAAGATCAAGAGTCAAGGTCTATATACATTGGAGCCATTTCAAACAATATTTTATCCTTTATTTCAATGGTTTGGTGAGTTACAAAATTGCATTTGTTCATTCACCATTCCTTCATTTCTATTTCATTTCATTTCAAGGTTTAATTACCCAAATGAGGTTTGACAAAGGAAAACCCCTATTCCCTAACACAACATTTTTCCCTCTTCATGTGTGATTCCAAATCTAGGTGATTTGGACATTCAATATCCTTTGAAGAAAAAATTGCAAGATTGGAGGAAAGTTGTCAAAGTTGTCATCTTCATAGAAACTCACCTACATATTAGAGTTCAGACTTTTCATATTTGAAGATCATACAAGACGAAAGCTATAGAAGATCACTGAAGGCTACAAACGTTTCAATAAAACCCTAATAGTGGGTCTAAATTTCCCATTCTAGCATATCCGTCCCAATGAGAATCAAAAGTCATATTTTTATGGTTGTAGACCTTGTTGTTGATCTCCCCAGTCTTCCAGATGCTTCTCTATTTATCTTTAGTTTATTAATATAATTTTAAGTTCCATTTTCTAGGTCACATAGCTAGATTTGCATATTACTTTCATTTCCTTCTTAGTGGTGAACCCCTTTTAATCACACCTAAGGAAACCCCTAATTTTTCCTAGTACTTCAATTGAATCATTGTGTGGAAGTATCTAGGGTTTCCTTTAATGAACTAAGAGTGAAATAGGTACCCACTAGTTCCATCTCCTAAAAGGTGGAACCCTATTTCCTACAACTCACAAACTTATGAATTCCACATGGAACAAATACAATTGGAAATATATTCAATAAGAATTTAGGAAAAATGAATTCAAAGTCAACAGGTTTTCTATTGCATCTAATATGAATTTACATGTGCAAGCAAAGAAAGTGATCTAGATGATGCTATAAGTGGAATTGAACAAATGAAATCAAAGATTCTTAAACTTTTAAGAATTCCACATAGAACATTTATACAATTAGAAATAAATGACCAATCCTTTGAAAAAAAATTCTAAATCATGTCACATGTCCAATCAATATAGATATCTAGAACTATAAAAAAATTGAATATATATCCACTCATGTATCTAAAAAATATGTCATGTACATAAATTTAAAAAAATTAAAGCTCTAGGTACATATAATTTGGATCCTCTCTATCTTTAATTATCTCTCAAATATTTTCATAATCTTCAATAGGAAACCTCCACTTTTTTTTTACCATGTCGTCTTTTAGGTAAAGTTTCAAAAATTATTTTTGTTGCTATAACTAAGTGACTATAATGTAGAACCTTTTGTCCTAGCATATAATAAAGAAATATAATACCATTTTTATTTATCTTTATTTGTTGATAATATGTGTCTTCAATAATGAATGATCCAATGGGATACTCTTATCCATCACCATCTATCATTGATTCCACCAATTTGTTTTTTGGTTGTTGAACCATAGGAAATAGGGTGTGCTCCACCTTTTAGGAGATGGAACGCACACAAGGTGGGGTAGGCCCTCATATTTCACTCTTAGTTCATTAAAGGAAAACATTTAGATCTCAACCTAATGATCCAATTAGGAAAAGAGATTGCTACAAGGTCTCCTTAGGTGTGATTAAAGAAAGGGGTTCACCACTAAGAAAATGCTTAGAAAGAAGGAAATGCATACAATATGCAGATCTAGCTATGTAACCTAGAAAATGAGCTTGAAACCCAAAATAACAAACTAAGGCTAAACAAAGAAGTACCTAGAATACTGGAGATGCCCAAAACAAGGTTTTTAATCTTAAAATTATGACTTCTAATGTGAGCTGTGAATCATACACTAGACTGGGAAATTTAGTCCCAATTTAGGGTTTCTAGTTGAATCTGGAATCTACAAATGGAAAACCAAGATCTACAAAAAATTGTCAAAAAGTGATATATTGGGACTCATACACCCAATGTGGAATTTAGTTGAATTATTATGGTTTGTTTGAAACTATGGTATCCTCTAGTGATCTTCTATAGCTTCTCTTTTGTATGATCTCCCAATATGAAAGTTTGAATTCTAACCTATAGGTGACTTTCCATGAATATGACAACTTTGACAACTTTCTCCAATCTTCCAACTTTGTCTTTAAAGGATCTTCAAGTCTCAAATCACCTAGATCTGCAATCACACATGTAGAGGGAGAAAATTGTTGATTTTTTAGTGAATAGGGATTGCCTTGGTCAAACCTCGTTTGGCTAATTAAACCTTAAAATGGAATGAAATAGAAATGAAGGAATGATGAATGAACAAATGAAATTTTGTAACTCACCAAAAACTTGTAACAAAGGTTGTAATCTTTTATGAAATGGCTAGCATGAATATAGATCTTGAATCTTGATTGTTGATATTAAATAGTGTCTTTAAATGCTTTCTTGAATCATAAAAACTTACATCACAAATGTTAGCTCAAAAACATAGATGATTACTGATGACTTTGACATGATGCTTGAATCTTCAATTCTACTTCAAATTCTTGATAATCAGCTCTTGAATGCTCTTGATCACATAACCTTGGTATAGGAATGCTCTCTTGAAAATATTAGATGAGTTGAAAACTTGCTAGGATAAATTATTTGAAGTAGCCTTGTATTTATACTTGTTTATGCCAAATTTATTTAAATTAAAACACTGCAAGCTGACATCAAATCTAGGAGAATAATTCCCACCAAGAATTGAACTCAAAATAGGTTCAAGTGGTACTCATACACTAGTTGTGGAATATGAGTCCTAGTAGCCTAAGGTTGAGACACAAATTTCAAGAAATGTTAAGTTCTCTACAATATTTAGGATCAAGCCCGAAATCTAGGTGGGAACCATATGCCCAAGGTGGCATATGAGTCCCAGATCACTAGATCAAGAACATACAACCCCAAAAGTCCTGAATTATGATTGGTCATTAGTTAAGTTTCAAGATTATCCTTAGAAAAATGCATTAAATAAGGCTTGTGGATGCAAAATAGGACCAAATAAGGAATAAAGAAGCCCAATTTAAGTAGGGAGGGTCCAAACAAGTGTGAAAATGTAAAGGGATACATTTTTCTACACTACATTTTTCCCCCACTTTAGTGAGAGGAGGAACTTGCTTCAAATTCACACTAAAGTAGAAAAACATGCATTAAGAGGTGTCTAAGTGTACCAATGCTAGTGAGATAGGATGGCAATGGTGAAGAGGGTTGCGCAAGTCACCAGGATTAACATCCTATGGAAAACCATCATAAGAACAAAATAACATGCATATGAATGATGTATGAAGTAACAAAAAGGTACAATTATACATTTCCAAGGACATAAGAGGCAAGAAAAAGAAAAACAAGGTTGGATCAAGCCTTGACCGTTTGTCCTTGATGTGATGTGGATTATATCTAAGTTGTTTGTCCAAAAAATGTTTACAAGTGGAATGTGATTTCCACTATGTAAACCAAACACACACTCACAAGGGCTAGTGGAACGTCAGGTTGTCCACTAGGCGAGCCCCCAAAGACATATATGCATGTGGTTGATGTGCACTCACAAATACAATCAAGTGGCTATGGAAAAGTCACACCTAAGTTAGGCTCCCATACACTAACCATACCAAATATATACCTCCGTATAACTTTGATAAGGTACCACACAACTCAAATGATAGGATTCATGAGGCAAGCAAAACTTTGTATACTAACACCCATGAACAAATAGGATGGATCCATATTCAAGCAAAGTGTATTATGCAAGGTATCCATATAATAGATATAATAAATGAAAAATAGTGTAAGGTACATTCAAAGGATTTTTTCTTAGTTCATGTAAGGTCTTAACTTAGGGGACATCATGCCTAATGTCTCCAAGAGAGGACAAATCAAAGAATAGAAAATTTATAACTTATGGGATGTAGTGTGTCACATCAAGCCACTAAGAGGAATGTAATATTCTTAGATAGATCATGCTTTTGAAGAGCATCACACCCAATGTCACCACAAAGAGAAATATGCATCACATGAAGTAAGAAGACTACATAATGAAACATAAGAAATGAAAAAAATAATAATGCTAATGTATGGCCCTACTTTAAAGAAATTGTTAAACACCATGTTGTGAACAATTACTTTAAAGTAGAAAATGATAAATACTAACAATAAAGAGGACATGAGAGCTTGTTTGGAAATCCCTATGCCAATTTATATGTTTCCATATGAATCTACGTTATGAAAAGGGGTTTCCCCCAAAATGAAATCTCAAAATCACATAAAGGATCCATAGATTTGGGGTCAGTATATCTTTGCTACAATGTTTTTAGAGAGCTCAAAACTATCATCATTCCCCAAATACTCGTGGAAGAGGAAGAATCACACAAAGAAAGAAAAAAAAAAGAAAATTATTTTAGGTCAACATGGAAGATACCTAAATGTCTCGACACCTTGCTTCATCCCCAAAAAGAAAATAGAAGACAAATGAAAAAGGATAAAATGAAAAGATTTTGGGTCAACATGGAAGAGACCTAAATGACTCGAAACCTTGCATCATCCCCAAAAGGAAAACACAAGAAAAATTAAAAGGATAAAATGAAAATATTTTTGGTCAACATGGAAGAGACCTAAATTTCTCAATGCTTTGCATCATACCAAAAAGTAAAAAACAAGATAAAGAAAAGTTAAAATATTTACAACATAAGAATGTAGATACATATAGAGGAATGTCACAAAGAGAGACATACATCAAACAAAATGGTATGGTGGATCACATTACACACATACAATCACGTAACATGAAAAAGAAAACAAATACATGACTATTAAGGCACATGTGATTCAACCTATAGCAGGTCTCCTGCATCCCAATCTTGTTCATCGTATACTAAAGGCGGAAAAATAGCCAAAGGGACAAAATTAAGTGTAGAACCAGGGGAAGCACCAAGTTCAAGACTCTTATTAGGAGGATTATCATTTAAGTTTATAGAAGAGGAAAATAATGTATTCAATTCATTATGCACTTCTTCATCAATTTTAGCAATCTCATCATCATTGTCTAAGTTAATCACAGTGGGCGATCAAATGATAATCTCTGAAGAAGATGCTAGTCCTAGTTGTGGTTGTGATATAGTATCTTTTTATCATGGAAAAGAGGGAGACTCCTTATGTGGGTGATCCCACAATAGTGGTTTATAATTTTTTGCCAAACTGGACACTGAAATAATTTTTTTAACTAAATCTTCACTTTTGGGCACCTATAACAGCTAAACCGTGAGGATTTTGAAGATAATGCAAACTAGAGTTTCATGATGTTTTGTCTATAGATTCTAAATATATTTTTTTCAGAATTTTTGGAATCATATTGCACTTCTTTTTCCATCTCCCTCAAAAACTAGTTTTTGTTAGAAAACAACATTTTAAAAAAGTGATGCTCACATATAACACATAACTTTTTTTCCTTGAAGGATAAAATTCTAATTCTTTCAAATTTAGATTTGTAACTATGATATCTAGTGCTTCCACTTGGTTAGATATTTTTTATTAAATATTTTTTCTTTTATCAAGTTTCAAAGCTGGACCAATTACAATTCAGACATAGCACGATTGTATAACATGTAATTTTTTTTGTATGTATCAAAATTCAAAAAAGAAAATGTTGGATCAAGGACTTCAATATCTAGTGCACTCATATTTTTCAAAAAAAAATTGATAATCTACTATTTTTCCAGATGTTCAAAACAAAGACCTTGATTTTTGGTGAAAAACCTACATTCACAAGAAATACAAAATAAGTATAATAATTAAATTAAATTTATTTAAAGTTATACCTTTTGGGAAGCTTATAATAAGGACTACATACTTACAAAAAATAAATTTTAAATGAATTCATTTGATCCCCCAAAAGGTAAATCAAAAGTGGTTTTTTATCAGCATTTTGATAGGTGTAAAGGAAACTCTGTTATAGGTATGGTTTAAAACTAGCGGGGTTCTATCTAAGGGGGTTTGATCTAAGGTAGTTTGATAAAACCCTCTTCAATTGGAATGCTTTAAATGGAAATTTTTAAGTCTTAAATCATTATATTTGCTAAAAATATGTGATTTCAGCAAAAATCAGAATCTCCTACCAGCTTTGTGGGATCACCCATGTATTGCTTCAGTTGATTTTGGATGTTGATTTTCTTTGTTGTTTACTTCATTTAACCTTCTATCCATAGCACAACATCTATGCCTATGCTCTCTAGAATTTCTTTTTCATTTAGTAGGATTTTCAATTTGTTTTCAATGTGTAGGAGGATGAGGTTTAATATCAACCATAGGTTGCTTTTCTTCCCTAGGGGGACGAATGGAAGGAACTATAGGAGGTTCAACCACTTTCTTTTTTAGCTTTGTAATTTCTTTTTTATCTTATGAGGCATGAAAAGATTGTTTATATTGTCTCTTGGTCTTTTGTAGGATATAGGCAAAGGATCTGTCTTAGGTTGGTCTTGTTATTTGGAAGACGTGTTGGCTCAATAATGGTTTCATCAAGGATAGGAGGCTCTATCATAGGTTAAGGCATGTCTCAAAGGGATAACTCTTCTATAAATTTTTCCTTAAGTTTTTGATATGATTTGAAAAATAAATCTTCATGAGGTTTAATAGGTTCAATAGGCTTGGGCCAAAAGAAATCCAATGAACAATTCCCACGAGAAGACATAAGATTAAATCCACTATGGTGCACACTAAATATTTCATTAGCAAAGGGAAACTTAAAACATTTATGCACAATAGATGAGATGACTTCCATGGAGTGTAGCCATGGATAACCAAGCTTCACATGGAATTGATCCAACATCGGGATGATGGAGAATGAGACATCTAATTGTTTTGGTCCAACAATTAAAGGAAGGATGATCAAAATAATTGTAGGGAAAGAAAAACTATTATGCATTTTTATCCATGATTTTGGTTTGTCATATGTATATTGATAAATTTCATGCACAAGTAAGAATTCTTCAATGATCACATTCTCTCCACAGATAGGATCAATCAATATCCCATTAATGGGCTTATCATTGATTCAACCGGCTATGTAAAGAGGACCAATAGGTGCATTTCAAATTATATATTTAGATGAGAAACCAATTCCAAGAGGATTTTTAGTTCATCCATTATGAGGTAGAATTTTGATCAATCCAACCATACATTTTGTAGGATCTTGTTCATTAGTGTCCATGTTATCATCATCTATGTCACCATTCATCACATCATTCTTCTTAGTTTCAATAACTAGCTTTGGAAAATGAAATATTATGATTTGGAATGGGGTTGGTAAAGATTTGCAAGTTTTGGTTGGTAAGGGAAACAAACTTATTCCCTCAATAATTAACACCTCCAATTTGAAGTTGTTTAGAATCAATAAGTTCTTGCACAAGGGTATGTGCAGGATCATGATGGGCCAAAAAGTGGCAATATGATGGGTATGTGGCTGACGACTTTTCTTTAACCGAAAATTGATGAAACGAAAAGGGTTTTTAAAGGAGATTCTTAGTGTTCCACCAATATAAATTATGCTTTACTTTGAATTTAATAAATATTTATTATTCAATTTCTATTCGAATTATGACTAAAGTCCTGATTCATAGGCTGATTGAAAAACATCTATAGCTTTCAAATGGTATCACATTTTTTGAATCCAAAACACGTGTCACCTTCTATGCTTCACATACTATAGGATTAAAAAAAATTGAATTTCATGAAGTTTTGACCAAGTTAAGGTGGTCAGACATACAAGTTTTTATCTTTTTTAAAATTTGTAATAAAAAATTCATAATTAATTAATTATTTGGAAAAAAATTACAAAAAATATGCATCACATTGGGACATGAGTCCTCTACTTATATCTAAAATCTTATAAAACAAATATTATCATTTTATTGTTGTTAAGGTGGTTAGACTGACACCTGCTTCTTATTTTTTCCCTGAAATTTAAGTACTACTGCATTGAAATTTCAAATTTTCACCATTTTTTTAAACAAATCTAGTAGTTTAGAAACTACATTCAATTTTCTACAAATTCTATGCTTACATATTTTTGAAATAATATAGATAACTTATTCAAATTTTTACGTCAAGTTGCCTACGTCTGATTTTTCTGAATTTTTTGCCACTTAAGGTCCTATTTTTTCCATGATGATCCTGCACATACCCACAAGATGTTTAAGATGCTTACAATGTTCCATATCATGTCCATTTTGTTGGTGATAATGACAATAGGAATTTGATCTAAACTTCAGGGGTAATGGCTTTATAGGATCAGTAGTTCTTACATCAGGTAAGGAGATCATTTTTTGTTCTATAAGTTGTAACATTGTGTTATGTAGGGTATTAGGTAAGGGAGTAAATTGTCTATCCAGATATTCAAATGTAAAAGGAGTTGTCTTCTTTATGGCAGCCACTTGGGTATCAACATGTTGGGTTAGTTGAGGAGGATTTAGTTGAAGGAAGCCTTTATTTTATTTCATAAAAGGTTGTTAATTGTTTTGATTTTTAGATTCAAACTTTTTAGGTCAAATAGAGGTGGGTTTTGTTTTGTAACTACTAACCAAGTTTTGATAATCACAAAGGGCAGTACCTAAGTGTACACATGAAGGAAACTTTTTCATGGCAAGATTATCTTGTATCTTAGTATATGTAAGTTCTCAATGAGCATCCATTGAAAGTGGGGATCAAGAATCTTTACGTTGATTTAGGAATAAAGAATTTGGTAGCACGAAATGAAGTCAATAACCTTTTCAACATCCTTTCACTTACATCTCATCAAATTAGCTAAAGTCATCTTAGGAGTCATGTGCACTTGGAAATAGTTGATAAATTCCTTAAAAAATTCATTTAATGAATGAATTGAGTTATTCACTAATGGGGAAAGCCATTCTAAAGCACTATCTTTCAAGGACCTAGGGAAAATCTTAGCCAAGAGCTTATCTTCAAGGATGAAATCACAACATAAGGTGGTATAATCAGAAACATGGTTAGAAGGATCTCTATTTCCTCCATATTTCTCAATCCTATGGATCTCTATACCTTGTGGTATTAGTGTCCTTAATATCTCCAAGGATAAGGGATTACTTTTGACATGTTATTATGTTTGGCCATTTTGATTTTGGTTTATGGTTGAATTTTTTTTTGAAGGGATGAAACATTTTGCAAGAGTTCATTAAGGATGGAATCATTGGTTGTGTTTTAAGATGGAGTTGAATATGGTGGAGGTGTATATGTGTTTGATGGGGAAGTGAATGGAATGCTTATGGGAGATAAAGTGGTAGGAGATATGATGTGATATTCCACAAAAATATAAGAATTTCTAGTGGAAATACCGAAGGTAGGAATGAAATTACTAGTAGGTTGCATCATTGTGATAACTTGAGGGTTGGTATACGTAATAATAGAGGCAATGGTCTTAGGAGGAGGAATTTGGGTTCATCCTTGACTTTGGACATTGTTCTAAGGTTGAGCACAACTAGTCGTTGAGGTAATATGTTTGCCAAAAATCTGAGCTAAGTTATTCACAAGTTCTATTCCTTGTTCACTTTCAATGATGCAATGTATGTTATCTATGGTAGGAATCGCAGTGTTAGAAATTTTTTTAGTACCCACTTGATGTTGGAGGTTTTCTAACTCTTCATGGATTTGGATTATGTGTTCTTGAGGGATACTAGCAACCATTTTTTCGACACTTGTCATACTACTTGAAGGTAAAGATTTGTTAAGGATATGGTCCATACCTAGTGAATTAGTTCCAACACTATAAGTGAAAGAGCTAGATAACCCAAGATCCATGATGAGTGTGCTCTCATGGGATGACATGAGTCTCAAACTACATCTCACTATAGTATTATAAATAGGACACCAAGTTGTGAATCTCATGCAAAGGACATCAATGAATGCAAGATAAATGCAATGAACTCAAGATAAACAATATGCTTTTAATTCCAATTCTTATTTTTTCAAATGCACTTGAAATTAAGCCAATTTAAACTAGATCTTAATGAAATGAATGAAATGGAAACTTAGTAATCTGAAATAGAGATCTAACAACAACAAACAAAAGAAAAAAGGAAGGTTTTTGATGTTGTAAAATGCAGTTTCAGGTTTGATATAGGACTAAATCACCTAGAGGAGAAAATGACTCCCAGTTAGGGTTTTTGAAAGTTTCAAATAGTGAAAAACACACAACACATAATTCCTAGAAATCAGGAAAAACTTCTTGTATAAGGACTAAATCACCCAAAGAGGTGAATGAATCCTAGATGAGGGTTTTTGCACCAAATTCAAAAAATTCTAAGTTGGTTCTAAGGTTTCCAACTTGTGTGTTATCTTGACTATTTGTAATTGCAAAATTTCAATGAAATTGAATGATCTAAGATGCAAAAATGGAACTTATATGCACTTTTTACTAATACAATATTTAGAATACCTAAATGCAAATTAACTAATGCAAGATCTAATACAAAGTAAATGTAAGATAGATCTAGGATAGCAATTTATACTCCAAATTAAAAATGCAAGTGTTCAATGGCTAGGTTCACCAAAATGAACCATAGGAAATAGGGTGTACTCCACCTTTTAGGAGATGGAACACACACAAGAGGGGGCACACCCTCCTATTTCACTCTTAGTTCATTAAAGGAAACCATAGAGATCTCAACCTAATAATCCAATTAGAAAAAGAGATTTCTACAAGATCTCCTTAGATGTGATTAAAGAAGGGGGTTCACCACTAAGAAAATGCTTAGAAACAAGGAAATGAATATGATATGCAAATATAGCTATGTAACCTAGAAAATGAACTTGACACCAAAATAACAAACTAAGACCTAACAGGGAAGTACCTCGAAGACTGAAGATGCCCGAACCAAGGTCTACAATCCTAAAATTATGACTTTTGATGTGAAATAAGACTCATACACTAAACTGGGAAATTTAGTCCTAGTTTAGGGTTTCTAGCTTAATCTAGAATCTACAATTGGCAAATCAAGATCTATAGAAAATTGTTGAAAAGTGGTATACTAGGACTCATATGCCCAAGGTAGTGATTTAGTCCTAGTATTAGGGTTTGTCTAAAACTCTGGTATCCTATAGTGATCTTATGTAGCTTCTCTCTCATATGATCTTTGAGTATGAAAGTTTAAATTCTAGCCTATAGGTGACTTTCTATGAAGATGACAACTTCTTGACAACTTTGACAACTTTCTCCAATCTTAAATTTTTTTCTTCAAAGGATCTTCAAGTCTCAAATCACTTAGATCTACAATCACACACGTAGAGGGAGAAAAATGTTTATTTTTTAGTGGATAGGGGTTTGCCTTGGTCAAACCCTGATTAGGTAGTTAAACCTTGAAATAGAAATGAAATAGAAATGAAGGAATGATGAATGAAAAAATACAATGTTGTAGCTCACCAAACCCTTGTAACAAAGGCTACAATCTTGTATGAAATTACTACCATGAACATAGATCTTGACTATTGATTGTTGATATGAAATGTTGTCTTTGAATGCTTGCTTGAATCATAAAAACCTACATCACAAAATTTAGCTCAGAAACACACATGATGAATGTTGACTTTGACATGATGCTTGAATCTGTAATGCTACTTAAAATTATTGATAATCAGCTCTTGAATGCTTTTGATCACATAAACTTGGTGTAGGAATGCTCTCTTGTAAATCTTAGATGACTTGAAAACTTGCTAGGAGAAATTATGTGAAATGACCTTGTATTTATACATTTTTATGCCAAATTTCCTAAATTTACAACACTATAAGATGATATCAAATTTAGAAGAATAAAATCCTACCTAGAATTGAATTCAAAATAGGTCTAAGCTAACCTGGGACTCATACACCAGTTGGGGAATATGAGTCCTAGTAGCCTAGAACACAAATTTCAAGAAATGATAATTTTTATGCAATATTCAGGATTAGACCCCAAAACCTAGGTGGGACCCATATGCCCAAGGTGGTGTATGAGTCTCAAATCATGATATCTAGATGTACACAACCCAAAAATCATTAATTATGATTGGTCATTAGTGAAGTGTCAAGATTATCCTTAGAGAAATGCATACAATAAGGATTTTGGATGCAAAATAGGACCAAATAAGGCATAAAGAAGCCAAATTTTAGTAGGGAGGGATCAAACAAGTGTGAAAATGTAAAGGGATACATTTTTGTACACTACACTTGTGTACATCTTAGTAGATAGAAATCTACACCTTTGGCATTGTCACGATCTGCAACAATAGCAAAACTATCTCATGTACACACAATGTAGTACAAACAAATATAAATATTTATATAAACATGCTAGACAAGTAAAATTTATAAATTAATTTTAAGTTAAAAATTTAAATTTAAGAATATAAAATATACATGTAACAACTAAATCAGATACACATTCGTAATCAGCTGAATATAGAGGATAATAGACATCAACATTGTCATTATATTCATAAGGAAGAATTGATACTAATTGTTTCATTTCCCATTGTGAAACATACCCATCTCTAAATTTCTCAATGAACTTTATAATATTATTGAGAAAGAGGAGGTTTATTAGAAACAACAATCTAAGAACCAATGGCTCCATGAGGGGAATAAAAACTTCAGATTCTTTCACATGGTGGTGATGAGGCACATGAAGAGGAATCCTATCTCTAAGTTGATCTTTGAAGATGGATCCATATTTATTGATGAGAAATATTTAGCTCATGCTAGCATTTCTTTTTTTTCATAACCTCCTCAACCCACACCCGATGAAGTTTCTGGTGGGTGACATTCTTAATGTTATCCCCCTAGCTCTAACTAAGTAGGAGGTTATGAGTATGGAAAGTGGTGCTCAAGTGGATGAGATTCATGAGGTTGTGTTTTCCCTTAGCCCTTTTAAAGCTCCTGGTCCAAACAGTTTTCCTCCTTTCTTTTTTCAGATGTTTTGGGATATTGTTGGCTAGGATGTCATGACTATGATGGTTGAATTTCTCTTTACTAGTAAAATCCTTAAAGAATTCAATAAAACTTTCATTTTTTTTATTCCTAAGCATCTAAGGGCCAACAAGTTGACTAAATTTAGGCCTATTAGCCTCTGTAACATGTTTTACAAAATATGCTCTAAGCTGTTGGTCAATTTCATTAAACACCACTTAAAAAGGATGATACACCTACTCATAAAGGAATTGTGCCTAGGAAGAAGATAACTTATGCTATTATGTTGGTGCATGAAGCTCTCCACTCCATGGAAAGAAGTAGAAAGGAAAGCATGGCTCTTAAGTTGGATATCTCCAAAGCCTACAAGAAGGTGTCTTAGCATTTCCTTTCTGAAGTCCTCCACATGTTTGGTTTCTCTAGTAAATTGTTAAAGCTCATTCAGGGTTGTGTAACATCCCCAAAATAATCTATGATTGTCAATGGCACCCCACAAATTGTTTCCTTAGCTTCTAGTGGAATTCCCTAAGGGGACACTTTGTCTCCCTATCTCTTTATTATGATGGCTGAAGTCCTTGGTCATAATTTTGAACACAAAATTTTGAATGGCTCTCTAGTGGGTTTTCCCCCTTCCTCTGTGTCTCAGTTGATCTCACATCAAAAATTTATTTATGAAACAATCTTGTTGGGGGAGGCCATGCTAGTTGAGGGTAAAGGTTGGATGGACATTCTTTCAAAATTCACTATGGCCTCAGGGTACTCTATCAATTTTACTAAAAGTGCTATGTTTTTCCTGAATGTCGATCATTCTCTTCAAACCAAGATTTCTAGAACTTTGAATTTTCATACCCTCCTCCTTCCTTCGACATATCTAGGCATGCCTCTTACTATTAAAAAAGCTAAAAAGTTAGTCTGGTCTGTAACTCTCTTTGAATGATTCTAGAGGAAGCTCGCAGTGTGGAAGGGGGCTCTTCTTAGCAATGCTAGTAAGATTCTCCTTCTCAAGACCAGCCTTCAAAGTTTGAAATTGTACCTAATTTATTTACTTTTTATGCCAATTTTGTGGATAGAGAAACTTGAAAAAATATAGCATAGGTTCTTCTGATTAGGGACATAGGAAAGGAGTAGGTTCTCTCTAGTGAATTGGGATACTGTGTTCTCTAGGAAATTTTATGGAGGCTTGGACTTGAGAAAAACAAGATTGATGAATATGACACTTATAACCAAAATTTCTTTGAAACTTCTGAAAATCAAGTGGAATGGATTTCTATTCTAAAGGAAAAGTATCTATAGGACATGATTGTCTCTCTCTACTAGATAATTGAGCTCTTCTTCTTGGTTCTATGATCTAGAATAAGGTTTTAAAAACTAGGAATTTACTCTCTTTAGGATCCTCTTGGCTAGTTATATCGAGTACCTTGGTCCCTTTTTGGGATGAAAAATGGTTATCCTCATAGGCTCTTGGTCTCCATCCTATTTTGTCTATATTTCAATTGAACCTTTGTGCCTAGCTAGGAGTTAAGGTCTCAGATTACTTAGATTCCTCTATTGATCTTCCTAGAGGGAATCTTGACCCTAACTGGTTTGATGCCCCCTTTGGTTGGCTACTGAAGAACTTCTTTGAATAGTAAGGAATCCCAAGTTCTTCTCCTCCAACTTATTGAACTCACTAGTTTAGACAACTTCCAAAGATGACATGTATTCTATTAAGGTTAGCTACAATCTCCTTTCTAGTTCTTGGAACTCTATGTTTGATTGGATGTGGCTATGGAGAGGAAATAACCTACGTAAATTCAAATTATTTTGGTGGACCATTTTTCACAAAGGGATCCTCACTTTGGATAATTTGTAATAAAAGGAATACAACTTGGGAATTGGTTTCTTTTGCGTGAGAATGAAGTTGAGTCCATTCCTCACTTCATTTTCCATTATTCTTACTCCTTGTGGGTTAGGTAGAAAATCCATTCTCTCTTTAAAGTTTGTTGGATCTAGCAAAACGATGTTCTTGAGATTCTGGACTATTGGTCTCCCTTGTGTCTCACCCTATGATTATGGAGCTCTAGTAGCAATATTTTTCTTCATGGTGTGGGCACTCTAGAGGGATCACAATAACAGATTCTTTAGAAATAAAAGGTCCTCGTGGTTGGTGGTGGCCAACAAGATTATCAGTCAAGTTGTCAAGTTGATCTCTACTATCCCATACAAGCCCAAAATAAATCCAAATGCTCTAGAGGTCTCTATTGAAATTTCATGGAATCTTTTAGAGGCCCTTAATACCCTTAGTTATCTTATCCCACTAGATAGGTGAAGTACTCTTTAGTCCCCTTGAGGTTGGTTGGCTAAATTTTAACTTTGACGACTAGACTAAAACTAACCCATGTTGCACGGGTGGGGGTGGGGCCATCCATGACCACCAAGGGAAATTAATTTTGGCCTACATGGTCAACTTGGGGGTTCAATCATGTAGTTTTTCTAAAGTGGCGACATCCTTCCATGACATTCAAATTTCCACGTAAACAAGGATCTCAAATTTGGTTATAGAAGTAGACTAGATGAAAACATGACTCTCTTGCTAATCAGGAAATCTTTTCCCTATTGGACCCTCCAAGATCTTGTGTCCTTAGCTTGTAATCTCATGATTTCTATTAGAAATTATAGTGTTAATAACGTGTATAGGAGTGGCAATAAATCTATTGTGAATTAGAAAATCTTGGAGGCTTTCCTCCAAATTTAGTAATATGGGATAATATCCTCCATATCCCAGGTCAAGTGATTGATTTAATTCAACATAATGCCAAAGTACTGTCCAAATGAGATCGAGTTGGATATGATGTTATCTCATATTGATAGTTTCCACGCTCCTTAATTATGGTAACTTAGGCTCACTAATCCATCTTTTCATATTTACATTTACATGTGGTTGTAGTTTTCGTATAGCCATTTCTACAGCTGATATTACCTTTCTTTGAAATTTTTGATTTTAGCAATGGGGGTTGATCTAGTTTAGGATGAACCTACCAATTGCAACAAATAGAAGAAAGACAAGGATTTTTGGGCTATTCTGGAATGGGGAAAGCTGGCTTCATTTGTGGAGGGGATGCAATGGAATGACCCCAAGATTTATTTGGCATTTGCTAATTCTTGGGTGAATGAAATTGTTATTATTGAAGGGGTTTCCATCATGGTGACTCCTGAGCTAATTGTAGATGTGATGGGGCTCTCTCTAGGAGGATTTTTCATTCCTCATAAGTCTAAAAGCCATTACTAGAAATACATGGAATTTTTTTGAAAGATCACGAGAGGGTGAATAGATCGTAGAATGGCATTAACAGCATAGACCTTCCCAGTGTTTGGAGCAAAATTGTAGAAGTCCTTATGAGGTATGTCATGCTCAAAGGGTGATTCCACTATTTCCATGCTCATATTTTCCCTATGATTAATCATCATAGGTATAATGTCAAAATGAACTTCACCTTTTGGCTTTTGTCCTTGCTTGAGCAATCTGTTAGAATTTCTAGGATAAATGCAAGAAATTACCCATCTACCAGGGCCTCATTTATCATCTTTTTAATTTTCATTGTGCATTGCTTCCCTCCCTTGCCTTTATTTGTAAGAACACTTTGTCCATTCACGACCCCACCAATCCCTTTGTGGACCCCAACCTCTCTATTACTCTGGATGAAACCCCTCCTGTGATTCACCATAGCACTCGAGCCTGGGGTAAAGCCCTTCTTAATGAAACCCACCTCGACCCCATCAAATGCACCCCTTTGTCATAACCCATGCCTATTTCTACTTTTGGGTCGGGGGAGTTAGACAACTCAAATGATGATGAGTCATGGAATCCCACCCTATCCAACTCTTCTTTACACTCTTTTTCTCATGTGAATATCTTTGATGTTCCCAACACCCCCTATTTTTAATCCTAACCCTCAAAATTCTCCTAATTTTTGCATCAATCTAGAGGAAACCAGAACTAAACATAGGTCAATTCATACCCTTGGTGACCCCATTTATAAAAAAAATAAATGAAAGCTCAAAGAAAATTAATATTCAGAGGAATGTCATAAAGTGGCTCTTTGGCTAGTTGGTAATGGCTAAAGAAAGAATCCAAAGTCTAGAGGGGAAGGTTCTTCAACAACAGGTCCCATGGGCAAGGGAGGTGGAGAAAAAGGAGCTTTGGGACATGATTTCCTCTCTGGACAAATTGTTCAAGAAGTGGGTGATGTGGGAAAAGGAGTTGGAAGATTTGTGTGCCATTGTTGGTATAGAGGAAGAAAAACTAATTTATTGACTGATATTGATGCTATCCACCAAAACTAGGATAAATAAATGCAATTCCTCAAGGTCGTCATTGATTATAATAAAGAAATCATGAAGAACACTACCCTCACCCTTCAATATTTTCAAGATGAATTAAGGAAGTACCAGGGGAAATAGGTTGGGGATGGTCTGAAGGATGGTCATATATAGAAGAAGGGTAAAATGTCAAATACCTTGGATCATCATGTCACAGTGAATACTCAGACCATTCAATAGGGGTATTTTCCATTTGAAAAGAAGCTCCAATTTTTGTCCCAGGAATGGAATATGATCACTGGTTTCAAGTTTTTGGGATGACTATAGGTTTCCTATGGTTCTATGTTAGTCTCGATTCTATGTGCTTTCCTTTTTTCCTTTTTTTGGTCAAATTGTTTAAGCTTAAGTTTATGTTTTAGTTTTTTGGGTTTCTTACTTCTTGTGAGTTCTTCATCTACCTCTATGGTTGTTTTGTAATGGGTATTGGAACTTCCACTTTTAATCTAATCAAAACACACCAATCTCTAATATTCACACATTGAACAATATTTGTATTGTCCTCAATGCAATCTACACAAAAAAAAATTAAATTTAATCTCACGTTAATTTCATAAGGCTTGCTATGTCCCATTGTCATGATTTGATGCAAACTTCTAATACCATGAATTATTTGATAATTATAAGGATTTGATCGATCAATATCTATAGATTAAAAACATCCAAGTGATTAAAAAGTGTATATATGTATTTAAATTTGAAAAATCAATTCTCATGTACACACACTTTGAAATTCAAATAACAAATTATTGACAATGTACCTTTAACTTCCCAATAAAAGTGTGTGTTGTATATTGAGCTGCAATCGAAAAAATGGCTTTTGCACCATTCAACAACTTCATTTGTATTTCATGTGGCATTACTTGCAAGTACATGTTTGCAAAATTTGTTAGTTAAGAGGTTTAAGAATTTAATTTAGTTTAAATAGAGTTTTTAAAAATATTTATATTCCATTTATGGTGTTACCTGCAAGTTCATGTTGACAAAGTGTATGCTTCACGCATGCTTCTACTCCATCATGCTCTCCTTTTCCATGTCCACTCATAAAAAATCAACAAAAAATTGGTGCCACATCCAACATGTTGTTCGCTTAACCAATTAAAATCTTTTGTAGACTTATACTGTCCCATGAAGTTACAAATAATTCCATTCAAACAAAATTAGTTGAAAAATCTAGATATATATATAAACATGTATGCATACACAACATATATAAGTGATTGAACAATTTATGTCTCAAAGTTAAGTAAATAAATTTAATTTAAAAACAAACAACACTTACTAGCAATCCATCATACCATATATGTGGTGTTGTTCAGCTTTTATGGCACATCATCTTAGGTCTACAAAAAAAAAATTGAAATAATGGGCTACATAGTTTCTATCATGACCCATACCATCACTGATATAAAAGTTAACCTCTTTTGTAATAATTTGGTCATCTTTTCTACTTTGCAAACCATCTAGATGTAACTATGTGTTCCTATAAAAAACTTGCACAAATATTACAACTTTCTCTAAATATAATATTGATTTTGAATCTTAGCTTAAGGACTAAATTTATTGTTCTTAGAGAAATCTACAATAGAGAGAATACAACCTGATGGAAAGCAATTCTTTGAGTCATGAAATCACTTAGCTTGACATCTTACACCATGGCAATACTGGATATGTGGATATTTACAAAATTTATTCATAAATTCCATGTAAGGAAATCCACTCTCTTTGAGAACATTTTTTTTGGCCTCAACTCTTGACTTCATTGAGTATTTCTCATATTCAAATATCTTCCAAACAAATTTCATTGAATGATCAATATTGTCAACTTGTAAAAGATTCTTCAAATTTCCACAATCATTACATGTATTTTTTATATATTGTACATTGAATTCATCTAAATCTTCTAATTTTTTGCATACAAGAGTATTCACAAATTTTTTTTTACTTCTAGGGATGACTATATTTGGATCAACTATCTATACTACTTTTATATAACTATAGGTGTAGATCAAATTTAGCATGATTTCGACAAAAATGAGTTTCACATACTTTATTTATATGTACAAAAAATGGTCGTAGTGTCTCAAACATCCTTTTACAAATCTTCACATCTAAAAAATTCTTTCTTGAATGCTACAAAAAGTTCAATTTTTGTTGTATCTATAAAAATTTTGGATGAGAAAATTTTGTACCATCTTGACCTATTATTTTTATAGTGTCCCTTATATTGGAAGAAACACAAGAGTGGTTGGTCCAATATTCAGCCACAAGTTTCTTTACATTTTCTAAAATTATATCTTTTCAGGGAACCCTACAAATATTTACCCATTTTTTCTCAATATTTTCATCTAATCTATTCGTCTTTTCAATATACCTTTGAATAGTTCTCCTAGAAATATTTAGTAATTTGAAATTTTCTTGAACTTGTCTTCTGTGTGATAATTTCTTACTAGAAATTATAATCATCAATGCTCTACGTACAACAATTGGATCACTAGTTTGACTCTTGTTTTTAATACAAGTCAATGATTGTTGCAAGTTTTCAACAATTGTTTGTTTCAATGAGCCTAATGATTGTTTCCTCTTATCAACCCCTTACAACTAAAAAATAGGGTTCATTTCTTTTTAGCAAAATAACTTTTCAAATAGTTGTGCTCTTCCAATTAGATATTTTTCTTCAAATAATTCATCCCATATTCTTTTAGAGTGTAATTTTACTGTTCTTTCAAATAACATGTTTTCTGATGAAATATTATTAAAAAAAGAATCCTCATCCATCTCTATCATATTTTCTATACCATAGTAAAAAATTCTATTACTAGGTTAAATTTCTTCTTGTACCTGTACATCACCTTGGACATTAATAATTTCCATGGGTTGTTATTGAGTAGATGTTCCTTCATTCACTTTTCTCTTCTCACTTTTTCAATCATACTTCCTCTTTCTAGTCCTTTGATTCCCCATCACAAATTTCTCAAAGTTGAATTCACCTTCATAAAAATGTACACACATGCTTTCAATGAATGTAGTTAATATTGCATAAATAGAAAACTAAATATTGTTCATTTGTTAAAGCTAAAGTAAAAATTAAAAAAAAAAATTATAACATTCTTTCTAAAAACATAATTAGAGTATAAATACTATAAGCACTTTATAACCTCAAGCATTATCTAAAATTTATATATAGGAAAAATTCATGTGTACACAACATGTAAGAAATAATTAACATGTGCCACATACTAGATTATTATATAGTATCTTTGTATCAACAAAAAAGTAACATAAACATTTAAATAAAAATAAAGAAAAGACAAAAAAAATAGGTTTTAATTAATGATTGAATAATTTTTTCCCCAAGAAGATTACAACCATATTATCATAAGATTGTCACACTCAAATTTTGAATTTGTTCAAACCTTAATATAAGGGTCCTACATTACTTATGTTGTTTCTCTAGTGATATAGGATGATAACGTTCATCAATTAAAATTTCTTTAAATATTTATAAATTACAATAAAGCTTCATTAATTAAAATTTATTTAAATACATTTAAATTACAAATATATCATGACCATATTTGGTATATATCACTTGAAAATATTTAGCATGTAACAAGATGTACACTAGATCATGATATCACTTACTATCACCACTAAATGCATCAATATGTGGACATTTTTAACAGAATGATTACTAGAGAAAATAGAAAGAGAAACATCATGCTCAATATACCTAAATGTGTAGATCACTATCTCATATTATAAAGTTGACAAGACATGCTCATAATTTTCAATATCACATTTAATAAGGAAATCCAATTAGATCATCATTAAAAAGGCATGTCATGGAGATCCTTGATCTACAAAAAATAGTTTAGAGACAATAAGGAGTAAATTAAATTACATGTATCATAACCCTTTATTTATTCAAAGAATGGGTATTGTTATGTGTATCATGTACATCAACCCTTAAAATGTATTCAAAGAAGATAGGGTTATTCAGAATTAGATTTATATAGCACATGAGATGAGAAATAATGTGTTCACAAGAAATATAAATTAGATTTAATATCAAGAATCACATGATGAAGCATCTAGCAATGAGGAACTCTAGAGGATAAAAGAAAAGGGGAATCAAAACTTGCACAAGTACTTCAAGAATGTATAATATAGGGTTTGTGAAATTATGCATGAATTATAAAACTTCGGATAACAAAGGAAATGTGGGTTAAACCTTAATTTTAGATGAAGATAGTACACACCATAAAAGGATAAGGAGTAGATTATTTTTATTGGTTATAGGGCATGAAGAAGTTAGAAAAGCATGAAAGTATGGATTTTCAAGGAGGGGACTTGATCTATGAGTATAATGTATAATCAATTCAAGTGAACCTAAGATGTGCAAACCTAATGCAAGAGAATGGGAAAACTTGGACACACATAAGGTTTGGAAAGATCTAGTCAAGTTTTGATGATAAAATATAGATGGACGAGGTAGTCACATGTGAGGGAGAGGATCCATATAAAGGCATCAACATTATTTTCAATAAAATCCAATTGAGTGAATGGGCATGGGAATAAAAGAGAATGCAAGAAGATCCTCAACAAAGAGAAATGAGGAAGGAGAATGGAACACATAAGTGATACAAGAACTAATAGAACCTAAGAAAATTTCACTAACATAGAGGAAGTTCTACCTAAAGAAGGTACAAAGGTGTCCAAAAAATACGTCAAAGAGATAAAAGGTATATAAGTGAAGTGTTAAAACCCTAGTAAAGGAGGTTGGACAAAGGAAGGATTAAGGATGTAGAAGAAGGTCAAAGGAGAGAAAATCGGATATGATCTCATAGTGAAAGTTGAGAAAAATTAAAGGAAATGGAATTGGATAGAGGCTCAGTTAGTGTATGCCATAAAGGTGAGGTTGAGGAGAAAAAAAAGGAGAAAAACATATTAATCATGCTAGAGTATGAGTGTCTAGGGAAGGATGAGACAATCTTGATGAACTTTGAAGAGCATGAAACTACCACTTCATCTCATTTTTTCAAATAAGGATTCATGTATTATTTCACACCTAAGGAGTTTGATGTAGGGGCATAATAGGTTGGATAAGGAACATTATGTAAAAAGACAGGGTGAACACATGAGAGTAGATCATGTTAAAAGGAAGGAGTTATGCACAAAAGCAAGGGATGAAACCCACACATGAGAAATAAATGTAAAGTAGAGAAGAGAAGAGGTGGAAGGGAAAACATGATTGTGAAAAATCACATAAAATGAGGACATGCATAATTCCTCAAGAAGATAGTTATCTAAAATTTATAATGATTATCTTTAAATCACACTAGGTGAAGTTAAGCATATTTTTTCAAATTGAATAGTACAAGTTTGTAAGTGAAATTGATTGATCAAAAATTGTGAGTCTGTGTATGTGTACATTGTAATGTAATAACCCTAGTTATCAACCATATTTAAATGAAAAAGAGTGAAAACTAGCTTCAAATGCACCCATGAAAAGATAAATAATCAATTGTAAGTTGAAGATCAATGCACCTTCAAAAATAACTCTTATTTTGTTGAAATATGTCATCTTTTATTGAAATAAATCTTCTTTTGGAAATAATTCATCTTTTGTGGAAATAAGTCTTCCTTTGTATTTTCCTAAATTTCCTTAAATTGAAAAAATATATATATGGATGGTTTTTGGCCTTACATATTTTGGTTGACCAACTATCAGTCAAGCATGTTTTGGTCAAAAGGATTTCAACTAAAAATATCTCAATTGGAACATGCTTGACCAAATACAGTTTGGCTAAAATTATCTAGTTGGCATCCTACTTGGCAGCGAATTCAACATTTTTTTATAGTTTTATGAAACTTTCAACTTCAACTGAGTATTTCTCTAGTCAATTTTTTTTAAATAAAAAACCTTTTTTAGAGCTCAGAGTGGTGAATCCAAATGTGTAATTTAAAAAAAAAATGATTAGGTTTAATATATATATATATATATATGAATAATTTGCAAGTAGGTTTCTAAAGTTAAGAAAGAGGTTGATTTGAAAATAAAAATAAATATTAAAACATATTAAAAATAAAATGAATACGGTGCACTAGAGAAGAAAATCATCTTCAAAAGAATATAATTTTTTTTTTTAAATGATTAAAAATGTAGAAAAAAATTGGCGCCAAATGAAAACTATCAAATTCTGGTTACAAGTTTGAATTTAAAACATTGTTAAGAGAAAAATATACATCAAAATTTGATTTGATTTCCATGCACTAGATATTGAAGTTACCTATTTGGAGACAAAAACTTTTGGGAAAATATTTTTTTTTCAATTTGTTTCTTAACGTCAACTGAACATCACTTTTTCCTGAAAGTTTTAGCATTCCAAAATCTATTCTTAAATTGATTAAAAAATAATGAAAATATTTTTTAAAAAATATGAAAAATTATAGGAATAAAATTCATCAAGAGTTCTACATTTCATTGGTGTACATCCATTTGAAATTCAAGACATAAAGACCACTTTTATGTGGTTGAAGTTCAAAAATTTGTTTGATGTTGGATGATTCCTTAATAAAGTGTGACACATGTTTGTGCTTTTACCCATTTCTTGCAATTTTTGGGCATGTATGAAGGAGCTAAGGTCAAAGCGTGATGAGTGGAATAGATCCATGAATGTGATGGGAAGGAATGAAGAAATGGATGAATTGTAATGGTAGACAACCTCATGTGGTTTGGTGCTTGAGCATGCCACATGGTCATGGCTACAACCCTCTAAACCCAATGGTGAATGAAATGTGGAAGGATTACCTTCCTTATATTTATCAAGCTCTTATAGCCCTTATCTTGGCGAACAAACCCTAAATGGTTCTTTGTATTCTTGTAGCTTTCAAGAACAACACAAACCCTTTCCATGAATGTAGCAGGCTCTATAGGGAGAAAATTTTCTCAAGAAAAATCTAAATCCTCTCCAAATAAGATGTCATAGATTTTGATCAATGGTAATGATCAAGCGTCTTCCTTCCTCTTCATTTCCTAGAAAAAACACTATTTTCTTTTACAATTCTAAAGTGGTTTTGCTAGAGTATTTTATAGATTTTCACATCTCATGTGATTATATCAATGTAACATTAGTTAATGTTAGGTAACCATTCACTTGAATCCTCAAAATCCCAATGAAACATCAACCATATGAGCTCTTTTGTGGAGTGTGCTAAGTAAACATAGAGTAACATGACTACTCTTGAAATCAAAATCTTGGAATATGGTTTTTTTCTAACCTATTTAGAATTTAAGAGGACTACAACTTTGTGAAACATAAGTGTTCTTAGTTCTATAAAAAATTTGGCCTATTCATTACTCCATGGACCCCTTTTTAGATCTAGCTACTACTAAAATTACTTTCATCCTTATCTAGAATGTATTGTATAATCTCCCATTGATCTTGAGAGATGCAAATTTCATAAGAAATATGATCAGTCAAGTGGGAACTTTAGTTAAGAAAGACTCTAAATCAATATCTCATTTAAATAGATTCATTAGGGTCTATTCAGTAAGTTATATTTCAAAACCTATGAGTCACTTAGTAAGAATCCACTCCTCTTGTAGAACCTTGACTCAATTCCTAAATTATGAAACATTTCCACTCAAGTGCTTTTCATTGAAACATGATTGGCCACAAATTTTTGGGATTCTTTATTTTTAAATCATCAAGACTCAAAGTGATAAATCTCAAAAATTTCATTAAGAAGCCAAGCCCTCTAGATGTTGATTTTATTTGGCACAATCATGGAATTTTCATGGAATGTCAAAAGGAGATATGATATGATCCTATGATGTGTGTGGATGACTTAAATTCTATGGATCCCTCACACTTCATTTCCCCATTAGAAACAACACTTATGGTATTAATTTTTGCTCTGATAACGAGGGTGACAACTTAGATGATTCAAGTACCTTTCCATTCATGAATCATTTAGATGAAGAGATCCTTGAGTTCCTTGATAAGGATGATTTTGTGGTTCCTATCAAGAAGTGCTACATATCTCAAACTACAAGCCGTATATATCAAATCAAAACATAAACATCCTAGGGAAGAATAAAGGTCAAAATATTGAAGCAAATAAACTCTAACTTGAAGATCAAGATGTTGTTGTGAAGGGCACCCAATGGGCTACGAATGCTCTTATTACAAGGAGTAGAAGGAAGGGCTTAACAAAATAAGGCTCATGGATGATTTTATATATTGAGGGTTATTTGTTACAAATAATTATCTATGACTCCTAGTTCAACTTCGTGATCTCTTACTCAAAAGATTTGTTCTTAGTCTCATGTTGACTTCTTTGGCATTTCCTCCTCTAAGTATTATTTATTCTCTGTTCTTTCCCTATGTGATTTTCAAGCCACTCTATTCATTTTTATTTTGTATTTTTATGTTTTTTTCAACCTTCTCCTAGGAGCACAACCTACAAATAAATCTTCACATATGAGAGAAGAAACACAAGGCTATTTCACCAAAGATGAAAATATATTTAGATGAGATGTAGAATACATAATATGCATCATTTTTAGAGCCATGAAAAATGTGGCGAGTGAAAAACTACCCAATACAGGAAAAAACCACCTAGATAATTAACCCTAAGATAGAACTTAATACTACACTAAAACCCCCTTAAGTGCAAACTTAGGTAGAATTATTATGTAAAAATTAAATGAAAAATGGGTCTCGGCTACAAAGGCCATGTTAGGTACCCATGCACAACTACTATGCAATGCAATGCAATCTTTCACAACCAAAGAAAAGGAGAAAAACCTTGCAGGAGACAAATCCTCTCCAAAAGAAAGAAAAAAAGTTAAAAAAGTGAAAGAGGACTTCAAAAGACCCCCAAGGAAAATTCCTATCACTTATCTCAGCAAAATACAAAATTAGAGATATTGTGTATCCCCCACATAGAAAATGTTGAAGATCCCCACCATGATGAAGAAACTATTGTGTTGATCCTAGAAGTCTGAAGCATACCCAATGTCTACAAACAACATGCCTCCCTTTAGGGAGAAAGAACCATTGATGCAAGAGAAACTACAACTTTGAAACAAGATGAGGAAGAGGAAAAATAAACATGAAAGATGCCTTTGAAAACTGTCCCAATGCCTCCATGTAACCAAATATCACATCATGATCATGTGCAACCTCAACTAAAGAAGGTAGATCAACAATACCATGTGGAAAATTTGAAGCAACAATCTACAAGACACATATGGTGTGACAACAATGCAGATATTGTCATAAAAAGGAAGGGATATTCCCTCAAATACATCACCCAAATCAGAAATGTGAGATTCGCAAAATAACTTTGCAAGACCTGTCAAGTGACTATCCCACAAAGAATGATCTGAAGGATCAAAAACATCCTATTGTGTTGAACAATCAACCTCTAAAGCAAAAAGAGATGAATCAAGATAGGTCTGAAGAACTCCAAATTTCAAATGACCAATATCTCCTAATGAATTACTATCAACACTGGCAAGAGGGGTGTGATGATCATAATCATCATCATCAACAAAATGAGAAAAGAAATAGAGACAAGACTCATGATCATGTTTATGAACATCAATGAATTTTCCAGTATCAGCCTCTCTAATGAAAATAAAAATGATAGTGAACTCTACAGTCTTAGGTACCTCACCATGAGTAATCTAATAGATGGAAAGTAGATTTGTCTGCAAATTAGGAATACACAGTACATCTATAAAATAACCTTCACTAATATCAACATTTCCTATCCCCGTAAAATCCAAAAATTTACTATATCCCAACAAAATCTTAGAAGTTTCAGTAGGATGAAGACCCTAGAAAGGATAGGGAGTAAAACCCATGTGGTCAGATGCTCTTGAATCCAAAACCCATCTATCATGACCAGAATGAACTGCATAAGTTACTATTGAGTAATTAGAAACAAGTTTTTTCTATCATTTAATGGTAAACCAGTTGTTGTTTAATGATAAAAGTCTCCAAAATATTAGGTAAAAGCCTCCAAAATCTCACTTATATAAAATCCAAATAAATATTGATTTGAAAACTAAATCGGAACATTTTATTTCCATTTGTAGTGTTTTTTTGCAATTTGATGGAAACTTTTCTTTTTTCATTTGCATTGATTTATGCTTTAAATTTGTACGCAAATATTTCATAATCAAGCAATACTTCATTTCTTTAAGGAAAAAATCATTATTTGTCTAAATTTATTTCTTTTCATTATTTAGCACTTATTATTAATTGTTTAATCCAACCACATGCAACTAGAATTTGTAGCACATGCATGTAGAAACACATACTCTCTAACATCCAATCTATGATTTTAGCCATCCTGGGTTGCCTTAGCACTTCTCTTCCAAGTATCTACCTAGGCTTACAACTTATTGTTAATGAGGTGTCACACAACTTTTGGAATGGTATTCTGGAGAGAATGCAAAAGAAACTTGTTGGTTGGAAAGGCCAGCTTCTTAGTAATGTTGGTAAACTCCAACTCCTTAAGGCCTCCCTTCAAGGAATTCTGGTCTACTTTCTCTCTCTTTAGGATTTCAGGCTCCATGGCTGAAAAGTTGGAAAGAATTCAAAGATCCTTTCTCTAGATGGGAATGGAGGAAAAGAAAAGACTTGCCCTAGTGAATTGGGACACTGTATGTCACCCTAAATGTCAAGGGGATCTGGGGATCAGGAAGATTACTAATTTGAACAAATCCCTTTTTGCCAACATTGGCTGGTGTTTGCTACAAGAAAGGGCAGAATGGTGTAATATAATGAAGGCTAAATGCCTTAATCAAAGACATCTTTTTAGAGATTTGGACCTGATTGTTCTTCCTCCGAGCTCTAAGATTTGGAACAATATCCTTAAGATTAGGTCCCTCTTGAAGGAATGGGTTAGATGGAAAATTGGTAATAGGAGATCAATTAGGTTCTAGGAGGACAGCTGGATTGGGAATAGACCCCTTGCTGACAGTCACTTTAATACATTAAGGGAACATGTTAAAGATCTCATTGACACTTATATTTCTGATTATACCTCACCTAGAGCTAGATGGAAAACTCTGAAGTTATCTTTCTTGCATTGGCCTAACCTTCTGCTAAAGGTTACAGAGCTTCAACAACTTTCGAATACGGTTAGACTCCCTCTATTTCCCAAGGAGGACAAAATTTTCTAGTCAAAGAACCACACTAGGGAGTTCACTGTTAAGTTTGCGTATCTACTGCTTCTCAAGTTTGGAGGTGACGAGCAGTGCTGGAGGAAGGTGTGGATTCACCATCTCATCCCTAAAATAAAATTCTTTTGGTCGACCTCCATCCATGGGAAAATTTTAACTATTGATAACCTTGTCAAGAGGGGCTTTCAATTCCCTAATTGGTGTACTCTTTGCAGAAGAGAAGAAGAAACCATCTCCCATCTTTTTATTCATTGCCAGTTTGCTACCCTGGTCTAGAAGAATTTTTTTATAGAGATTGAACATCTCTTGGGTTTTTAATAGATATATCCACTAATTCATCTTAAATTGGAAATGCCCCTCTAATCATTTGTTAATTAAACTACTCTGGCAACTTATTCCACCCCACATCTGCTGGTGCCTATGGAAAGAAAGGAATAACAGGATTTTCATAGAAGAGGAAAACAATGTGGAAGGTCTGTTGATAATCCTTAATAAGCTTCTCCTAGATAATATCTCAACTTGTAAATTGAAGATGCCTACTAGTCCCCTGACTACTTGGGATAGAAACATTGCTACTGTCTAGAATTTTCCCAATGAGGTCTTGAGATTTGACAACTCCAAATCAATCATCAGGAAGCATACTAGATGGAGAAACCCTAAACTGCCCTGGGTTAAGCTTAACTTTGATGGGGCGGCTAGGGGAGGGACATCAGCTACTAGAGGTATAATCAGGGATCATACCGACAGCCTGGTAGCTTCCTATGTGAGGAAATTAAATGATCATACTAGTAACCAAGCTAAAGGCATGACTCTCCTCTGGGGTCTTAAGATTGTGTTGTCACTTAGTGTTAAGACTTTGGAAATCGAAGGTGACTTAATGCTAATTATGGAAGCCACTAAAGGTAAGATGAAGGTGGGATGGTCTCTAAAAGGTATTTTGGAGGACATTTTCCCTCTCCTAAATTCTCTTCATGAATTTTTTATCCAGCATATCTTTAGAGAAGGGAATGCCACTGCTGACAGCTTGGCGGCAACGAGTCTTGATACTGAAGGGCTTCGATGTTGGTGAAAAGAGGTTTCTTTGCCCCCTTAGCTTTGGTGTGTTTAAAGGAAGATCTCAAACATCTAAATGTTGGGTCCTAGATGGTGCTTACTTATTTTAGTTGGGATCCTTCTAGCTTTGGTTAGAATTGGTGGGAGCTAGCTTTTGAATAATTAGATATTATGTGAAGTGATGGATAACATATGTTTGTCTGATGGCTTGTATGACCTCTTGTGGGCTGATGATATGGTGAATCTTTCTACCCTTACTGACTGATGGTGTCATCATTTTTTGAACCTCCTGAATTTTTGTGTTCAACTTTTTAAGCTTCTGGATTTCATGAGATTTTTTGTGACAGCTAAGTACTATGCCGATATCATTCCCTTACATGTTGTGGGTGATTCACATGAGGGAGCTACTACCCTTGCATGGGTTGTGAGACATGAAATTTATTACCTCTATTTTTGACTTTTCTGGTCACTTTTCATCAGCCTTTTCCCTTTCGATGCTTCTAGAATTGACTACCAACTCTTCTACCCTAGTTCCCCTATTTTGGTAGTCGATGTTTTTGGTATGGGCTCTATGGGTGGGGTCAGAGTGCATGTGGAGTTGGACAGGTGTGATGAGTGGAAGGCGGATGCCACTATTTAGCACATCTGCAAAGAGGGCAGAATTGAGCAGTATATGGAAGCCATGACTGGTCATGATGAGGGTTTTTCTAACAAGTTTGTCACCTTGTGGAATGAGGGTAGGGTCACCATTGGTGGCATTTCCTTCAAATTTTCTGAGGAGGTTACTGGGCTCTTGAATAGTGGCCAAACTTGGAAGAAAACTACAAAAGTGTTGGACTAGATTAGTCTAAATCAATTTTTTCGTGACAAAGAGAAACTTGTCAAGTTGTGGGGTGGCTTTGACCATGAGGCACTATCGAAGCCATGGGATAGATTTTTTTTGGTGATCATGAAATATTTCATGCTGGAAGGAAGGTATGGGGTCTACTATTATTACCACTTTAATTTCCTCAACCACCTTAGGAATTATCTTCATATTTCCATTTCTTTTTCCCCGCATCATGCTCTTGATAGCATTGTTGTAGAGTTTAATGAAGCCTCTATTTCTGGAAAGAACTATACTATCCTCCACCAGGGCCTTATGTCTAGGCTCTATCATTTCCATATGGCACTTTTCCTTTCTCGGCCTATCACTGTGCAAGAAGTCCCATGTCTCCCTGCTCTTGATGAAACCTTGGTTTCCTCTACTCCCCCCTTTGCTAGTATTTTTCACATGCCAGACTCGAGTAAGAAAAAATGCCTAAAATATCCTCCCTTGAAAGCCCATCACCATGGCACTTCCCCTAGTAAGGGCCTGGGGGATACAGGTAGGGAAAAAAAGTGGCTTGCCTCTACCCTGCACCCTAAGGCTAAAGCCTTTAAGAAAACTAAATTCTACCTCTAGCAAATTGATTCTGATATCAAGATCACTGAAGAAGCTAACACCCCTCGTAGATCTCATAGATTGGTTCTTAAGCAGGACAAGGTGGGAAGTCTTAAGGAAGCTTCTAATTTAGATAAGGATAATGGGAGTGACAGTGAAAGTATGGAGGAAATGGTGGCGAGTGGGGAAGGCCAGTTTGTGTCGGTGAACAATGTGTCCCATGTGTCTAAGAGCTTGAAGAAGGTCCCTTCTGGTGAAAATGTGATGGAAATTGCCCCACGGTCCTTTGATGTGGATAAAGGAAAAGCCCCCTTGCAGGAGATCACAAGGAAAAGTATCAAGCTTGGGAAGAAGTTGGCAAGCTAAAGGGGAGATTTTCAAGGTTGGGAAGAAAGGTCCAGGAGGTGTCTCAATTTTCCCTGAGGGTCATGCATAGGTCGGCCATAGTCTTTGCTTGCTATAGAAGGACAACTTCATGGATGATGTTGAAAATGATGCTGGTTTCACGGAGCTGCTCGAGTTCTTCACAACATATTAGGCCACGACTATTCAGGATATGCCTAGTAGGAAGGAAAATAATTAGGCCATTGGTCCTTTTCGTTCTTGTTTATTTCTATGTCTTATTGTTTGTTAATACTATTGAAATAGTTGGAACCTTGGGGGTCTTTGGACTTATTTGGCTTGTTTCATGCTTGCATGAAGAACTTTTTTATCCTACGTGGTTACTGTTACATTTTGTTTTTTGATGATGTGTTGTGGGTGATGGCTTTTTCTCTGTTGTCACTGTGTTGTAAATGTGCTTTCACTAGATGGCCTTTGTTTCCTTGTACTTATGGGTCATCACCTTTGTTTTGCTACCTTTTAATTCAAAAACATATATATAGTTTTATATTGGTGTAATCCTTAAACCTCCTTTGATGCAAATGATATATCCATAAATAACTATTATAATAGGCTTGCAACTATGCCAAATTTGAAAAATATTACTAGCAATCACATGCATAGGAATGCAACAATCAGCTGATAGGGGTCCACCACAAATGGCTATTTAGTGGGAGCCAAGAAACAAAATTTTATTTGGGATGCAATTGTGAAATATAAAAAATAAAAAATATTTTCAATTGTTTGATTGATTCGAGAAAGGGAGAGTGTGTTAATAAGCCACTATGAAATAACATGAGGTTAGTTCATATCTAATAGGCTATGGATGTGAGATATAAGAACCATTTGCATAAATGAGAAATTCATCTTTGCGTTTCCGCATAGAAATTTATTAGTTAAAAATTGATTATGAAAGTGTAAAATAGAAGGATAGGTCATGTTGAACGAATCTTATTAGTTACAATGTATCCTTTAATTTTAATTTCAAGGAAGTAATCATCAATAACTTTTTTTTTTTTATTAATATGTAATATTTAATAATTTTAGTTACAATAGTTATTTAAAATTGATTTTAATTAATAATCTTAGGAATATAGTAAATTAATTCTCAACAAATACAATTTTTTAATAAATTTATTTTTAAAAAATCATAATTGAAAAATTAATAAAATATAATTTTTAAATAATTATTTATTTTAACAATAATTTCTCTCCAAAATTTAAGGTATGAGATAATTCTATCTCTTTTTTGGTTTTATATTTATTATACATAGATGCACATCTATATGTGATCTTTTTTTCTAGGTTAATCAATCAATTGATTGATTATTATTTAATTATGTTAAGATACATATGCATACAAATACATGGCAGAGATGAAGTTGTGGATTAAATAATATTTATGAAAAGTATGGAAGATTAAAGGATTCTACTTTATAAAAGAGTTATTACCAATTCCTTTAATTAGTAATATTCAATAAAAAATTATTATTTAAAAAATTTAGTCGATAACTCTTCGTATGGCATATTTTTGAAAAAAGAAAGATGTTTAATATTTAATATTTTTAATAATTAGTAGTTAGTCCATAATTTTGGAAATAAAAGCATCAGTATGCATGTGATTTATGGTATGCATGTGATTTATGGGTTAGTAGTAGTAAAATAAAATGGAGACAAGTAGAAAGGATTGAAAAGTAATCAATTACAAGGAAATAGAAAATAAAAATATCATTTTTTGATGAATTGCTTCATACTGCAATTGAACACTTAGTCACACCATCTTTGATCCAAAAAAATAACCAAGTCTCATGGAAAGAAGATTGTGATGACACAATACACATTTTTTGCATTGTTGGAATAAATGAATAAAAGGTATACCTTGTTTTGAGGTAACGTTACCAAACCCTCAAGTGCTTCCCCACCACTTGGTAGGATATGAGAAACATATTATTATAGACTATGTTTGAGGAAGCCAAGTGTATACAATGATTTGTGTATACATGTATCTATGAAACAAGAAATATATGTCATTAAAAGAAAAAGGAGAAAACCCATGCTCGTTATCCTCCCTACCATATTGGCATCATGGAGCCTCATGCACCCTAGCCAAACCCCCGAGCAAAAAAAGTATGAAACGTCCACAGGAGATTTCATGGAGCTCCATCATATATCATACAATAAGAAAGATGGAAAAAATCTAGTGTTTTTATATATGATCTGTCATATAGTAGTGTTTTCTCTGTTGTGGCAACTTTTTAAAAAATAGGTATCATGAGTTTTGAATGCTCTTGCATGCTTTAGCCTAGTTCTCACAAATAGAAGACATGGGTATGTCAGTGGATGACCAAGAATTTTTTTTTAAAAAAGCATAAAAAGAGCGTAAGTATATGTGTAAAATGAATATAAACAATCTAAAACTAAAAGTAATCAATAATATTTACAAAATTTGGTTCACCGAATCTATTTATTGAGAATGGAGAAGTTGTGTACTTACGTGTATTTTTGATGGTGTTTAATGAGGATGAGCAACATTGGATCAAGATGTTGGAGCATTAAAGAATTTGAAATAGACAATTTACAATACACTAATTTTCTTGGATGTCTATTGTATCTATGCAGTATTATAAATGAAATAATATAAATATACAATAGAAGAGGTTAGCATTATTTGTTGTAAATTGAAAGAGATGAAATGGAACATTTTGAATACATGGTCAAATATATAGAAGAGTGTATAATAACTAAAAAGGTGTATCTAACTTCACAAGCATATATATCAATATGGAGCTTATTGAAAAGACTATTTACATACAATTGTTTATTAAGATGGAAATTTTTCCTACAGTTATAACAACATTTATATTATGCAATTCTAAATGCATTTATATTAAAAATACAATTGCAATCTAAGGAAGCATATAGAAAAATTGGTCACCGAATTGACAAGCTAACTATTACATAGTCTAGCCACTGTTAGTTAATGAACAGTTTGCTTTATGGAACTAGGAAAAATAATATCATAGAACATATTGATACAACACAAGAAATCTATTAATAGTTGGCTTGTCAATTCAAAATTCAAACTACACTATTGGGCACTAAATATTATAGACAAAATAGAGAAATTGGTAAAGAACTATTAGAAAAATAGTTAATAATCATAGTAAATGCCTACTGTTACATAGGTTTCTTGTCTTGTATCAATATGTTTCATAATATTTCTTGTTTCTCATGTGTTTGAAGCTACTCATAATAGGTTGTTCATTGTCGTAGTTTAGCTCTTGTAATTCAAAATTCAAGCTACAGTATTTGGAACTAAATATTATAGACAAAATAGAGAAATTGGTAAAGAACTATTAGAATAACAGTTAGAATCACAAGTAAATGTGTATTGTTGTGTAGGTTGCTTGTATTGTATCAATATGTTTCATAGTATTCTATTTTTCTCGTGTTTGAAGCTTCCTGTAATAGGTTTTTCATTGTCATAGTTTATCTCTTACATTCTCCATATCTTTACCCAAGAAATTTTTGTTGGGTTTGCTTGCCAGCCCATGCATGCATATAATTTCTTGGCACCGAAAAATCAATAATCATCGGCAACCGGCAATGAGTTTTCCAAGGTTGTCTATGATGATGTGGATTTTGCTAAGTATGTAGGCTACAAGTGGTGGAGTTGGCTGAATTGAGGCATGGAAGAAGAATGGTAAGTGATTGCTCATGTAAGGGTTAATTCATCCTGGGATTTTTGTATGATGTTGTGGGAGGAAGTAAATGCAGTATTCAATGTTGTAGTGTGGGAAAGTACATTTTTTTTTGTTCCATTGTCAAATGAGCCAATGTGGTGTTGGTTTGATAGAAGAGTATTGGAAAAAGTGTTGCATGCATCTCCATTTGATAGCAGGTTGGAGGGTTTTAACATGGACGTGCTTTAAAATTTGCAAGAAAATATATTGATTAAGTTGCATTGTCAAAAGAGCCATTGTGGTGTTGGTTTCATAGCTAACTATTGTAAAAATTATCGCCTTCTCCTTTGTTTCCATTTCATACATGAATATATTTTTTTCCTTTTTGGTTGTTATATGTGCCCATGTTTCACAAACACATTTGTACATACACATCTTAGCCATGAAATACAAATATAAGCACTTGCAAAAAAAAATCTATACTAATGTATTTGTTTGTGAAGTAAAATGCAACTTTTTAGTTATTATACAGTCTTCTATAGTATGTAGAATCAACCTTTGTGGACAGGTCTTCAGTTCAAAGAGATGAGAAAAAAATAATATCACGAAACATATCAATACAAGATTTGAGCTACATTCTTTGGTAATAAATATTGAAGACAAGTAGAGAAATTTTATAAGAGGTGTTAGAATAATTAATTTATTGTTCATGTCTTACGGTCTCTGCTTATTTTTCCTTGTTATATGTTTGTATCTTTGGCATTATACCCATTTTTGAGATTTCAAAGAGATTATGGCTTTGTATGGATGGAGAAATTACAGTTAAATCTTCTTTCTTTCATCAACAAATATGGTCAAGGTAAGTAATTATTTCAGCCTTCATTTATTGATTGTAATTATCTATGTGCATCTTTGGCATTATACCCATTAACATAGGAACAATTATAGATTAACATAGGAGTAAAATTGCATATATATATGCAGATCTACAGTTAGTATGAAAGCATAAAGATATTGAAGATAAAATTAGTTTAGTGGTTGTTAAGTGTTATTCTAATAGCTCTTTTACAATTTTTCTATTTGTCTATAATATTTAGTCCCAAGTAATGTAGCTCTAATTTTCAATTAATTCTATAGCGTTATAGCCATTTTGCACAACTTATTGCTACCCATTGGCTTTACGAGTTCTATTTAACGTGGGTTTACTGCCAAAGAATGTAGCTCAAATTTTCAATTGACAAGCCAACTCTTACATAGATTTCTTGTCTTGTATCAACATGTTTAATGTGGATTTTAAATCATATGTCATTTACATGTGATTCTTAAGTGTTTTTCTAATTGTTCTTTTACAATTTTTCTATTTTGTCTATAATATTCAATGCAAAATAATGTAGCCTGAGTTTTCAATTGAGAAGACAATTGCTACATAAATTTCTTTTATTTTATCAATATCCACTTCCCCATAATAGAAATTCATTATTGTAGTTCACCTCTTATATTCTCCATGTTCACTATCGTAGTTTACCCCTTCTTTTCTCCATATTTTAAAGTTCTATTTAATGTGGGTTTTTGATCATTTGTCATTTTCCTGTGATTCTTAAGTGTTTTTCTAATAGATCTTTTACAATTTCCCTATTTTTCTATAATATTTAGTACCAAATAATGTAGCTTGGATCTTCAATTGACAAGCTAGTTGTTATATAGATTGCTTGTTTCAATATGTTTCATGATATTCTTTTTTTCAGTATCCCATAACAAACTTTTCATTACTGTTATCATGAAACATATTGATAGAAGACATATAATATGTTCCATTGAAACAAAATAACCATGAAAATTAACATTTTGTTATAAGGAGCTTCAAACATATGAGGAAAAAGGAATATCATGAAACATATTGGTACAAGACAAGCAACCCATGTAACAATTGCAATAGGTATTAGAATAACACTTAAGAATCACACATAAATGACAGATGAATGGAAACCTTTAGCCTGCTTTCAATTTTTTTGGCCTATGTATGTTTTTCTACCTCTCTTAAAGTTCTATTTAATGTGGGTTTTCGATTGTCTATCATTTACATGTCATGCTTAAGTGTTTTCTAATATTTTTTTTACAATTTCTCAAATGACAAATGATCTAAAACACATTTTAACTAGAACTTTAACATATTGAGAATAGAAGGTGTAAACTACAACTCTAAACAGTTTGTTCCAAAGAGGTTATATTGTACTAAATGCATATAACACCAAAGAAGAAAAGAGACAAGAAATAAGAATAACCAGAGGCCGAAAAACATACACACGTGAAAAAAAGTAGGGACTAGTCCAAAGGTATAGGTCAATTTTATGTTTGATGAAGAATACAAGAGGTAAACTATGAAAATGAACAGGTTGGTATAGGAAGCTTCAAACAGATGAGAAACATAGAATATCATGAAGATACATCACAATCAATCTATGTAATAGTTGGCATTTACCTATCAGGTATTTGTTTGAAATTTCCACCAGGATTTTCATCAACCCAGCCATGAATAGAATTTCTTGGCGCCTATAGATATTTTTTTCCATACACTAAAAAGATAACTATAGGAACATGGACAAATGTAATGTGTATAGTAGACTATGTTTATTATAGTCAAGTGCATGTAGGATTCTATTCATGCATGTATATATGTAGCAACAAATATTTGGAGCCTATCTAGCCATGCAGGAAGAAAAGGGTTAATTGTATAACTCAGTAAAATATAAATTTATAAAATAAAGCTTGTTTATGCTTACAACTATGGTCATCTTTTAGGTACCAATTGTCCCATAGATGGGTTTCATATCTCCTTGTCCATCTATACTTGCATTGAGCCCGACATGATATTACTACAAAAAAAAAAATTATTTGATTATATAAAAATATATGTCTCCAGTTAGATGTGTATGGAACACAAAATTACATTTCAAAATAATTTACAACAACAACAGGGCACCAAACGTTGTAGATTTTGGAGCACAATAGTTGTAAAACCCTCGAATCTGTTATCTAATAGAGGCAGATGGTAGGATTTTTCAATAGTCTGGTATCAAAGCAACACCAGAGTGCCTCATTTTGCAATGCAACCAAAACAATATACATCCTCATACTAAAAAAGTGAATATTGCATTTATTTCCTCCTATGCCATTGTACAACAATGGCAGGATGCATCAACCCTAACACAAGCATTTCATATCTCCTTGTCCATCTATGTTTGCATTGATCCAAACATGATATTACTACAAAGCAACATTTTATATATCAAAATATATGTCTCTGGTTAGATCTATATGGTACACAATCTAAAGCTAAAAATAATCAATAATATATACATTTGCTTCACTAAATCTATTTATTGAGAATGGAAAAGTTGTGTACTTACATGTACTGTTGATGGTGTTTAATGAGGGTGAGCAACATTGGATTGAGTTGTTGGACCATTAAAGAATTTGAAATAGAAAATTCGCAATACACTAATTTTCTTAGATGTCTATTGTATCTATTGGTCTATTGGTTGGGGCTAGAGTTCTCCATAAAGTGGTCTATTTTTTAATTCAATATCTATATAACACTTCATTGGGTTTCACAATTTATATGATGATGAAAGAAAAATTGGAGTAGTACAACAAATATAGAATTATTGCAATATGAGGTTTGAATTTGGTTAGTAGTTAGAGGAAGACACTAATATAGGATGGAAGGTGGGTTTCGATCATTATGTTTTTGTAGTCTGTGTTGTGTTTGTTGTTTCTTTTTCTATTTTATTTTATTTTACATCTCTATGTTGTTGTTGCCCTTTTGTTTACCCAGAATGAGTGTTTATATAAACAAATGTGTCATAGTTTAGAGGTGCAAGTTCTATATTTCTTAGTGGTGTAAGTTCTATAAATTTTCTAAAATCTTTAAGGAAAAAGATGATGAAAAAATGCATAATTTAAATAATGAATTTTTGTCAAAATCATATTAACTATATTTAGTTTGTTATTTAAAGAAAAAAATAATATTTCCTTAATAAGCAATGACTATATCATTAATCTTGATTGAATTTTAAAATCATTCATAATAAATTCTAACATAAATTGATGTTATTTAATTTTTAAGCAAACAAGATAAACAATTGAATTACTCTATAATTTTGAAATAAAAATTATTTATTCCTTCCAAATTTAAACTTTTTTTATCATTTTTCTTGTTTATTGACTTGACTAATCCAAGATGGTCGACCATTTCTTCGAACCCCGGTCCCAATTTACACGCCTCGGCAGATCATATGCATCCACACTGCTGTCCACCATTTTATCCCTGTGAAATCTAATGAGCGAATCTTGTAAACTGATGTAACGCACAGTTCACTGAAGACCCAGATGGCAACAAAAGAAATGTTATTATAGTGTAGAAGAAAATATAATTATGTAAACAAATATTAATGAATGAAAGAATTTTAATGATTTTACGTTCAGCAGACCAAGCAGTTTAAAGGATCAAGGAAGGAGCATAACATAAGATATTTTTATGTTTCTTTTGGTGTCGCCTCTTTGATTGTGTATCTTGATCTTGAAACTCACTGACTTCTAGAGTCTTGTCTCCTCAAAAAGCCCATTCAAATTGAAATTGCTCTCGTTCAAAATATTTTCAAACTGAATACAGATATCTTCATATACATATCTTCATATACAGTCATTTTTTGTACCATTCATTTTCAACCAAGAAATGCAGATTCTTTCATCCATTGGAACATACAAACCCAGTTGCAAAATTCATTTGGTTATAGAACTGTGAGTCATCTAGCTGACGAAAGATCGAGTCCCTAGAAGACTCGTTTGTTCTCCGCCGACCTGTTATGAGCGAGGCTGGAAGGTGTCGTCAGTCCACTGTCCTGCTATTACCATGGTATCAAAAGTCATTGACATGGGCCCTACATGCAAGAGCTCGTCAGATGAGGTGACCGTTGATCAGGAAGTATCCGGAAACCTCGAAAATAATATTTTGTTATATTTATTTATGTCAGACTGTACACGGACAAGACACGGAATATTAACTGGGATCGGACTGTAGAGGACAAGGTCTGAGTGAAGCGTTTGGAAACTTCTATGCCAATTGTCATTCTGTCTTAAATATATTTAATTTTACAATGAAATACCTATTAATTTTTGAGTTAGTTTATTAATTCTATACATAGATATGTGTAAGTAATATTAAATTTTATTTTTTGAAAAGTTATCTTTATTATTTTTTAATTGTTTTGTTTTGCTTTTTATTTTAAAAAGTGTAGTAAATATTATATGTTTATATGTTATTGAAATTTTTTATACTAATTATTATTGGCTATATCATTGAGTTAACTTAAATTAGTTAAAAATATAATTAAATTAAATTAATGAAATTTTAAAAATAAAAAGTTAATATATGTAAAATTGATAAATGAAGGGTATCTTTTGTTTTGTAAATATCTATATAACACTTTATTGATTTTAGGAGTTGGGTAATTTAAATGATGACAAAAGACAAATTGGAGTGGGTTAACAAATATAAAATTGACACGAGGTTTGGGTATGATTAGTCATTAAAGGAAGAATTCAATATAGATGATTCATGGTGGTTTTTTATTGTTATGCTTTTGTGACATATATGGTATGCTTGCCATTTCTTTTTCTATGTTGCTTTTTCTAACCTATGTGTTGTGGTTACCTCTTTGTTTCATTTCTTGGAATTTTTTAATAGAGATACAATGAGGGTTTGTTTAAAGAGAATGAGAGTTTAGAGCAACAAATGTGTCATAGTGTAGTGGTGCAAGCTCTATTTTTTAGGGGATTGAAATTTTTAATATGCATTTTTTTTTATAGTTTTGTCATTTTCTTTTTGACTTGAAGATAGTAAGGTTTAGTAGTGTGAAATGTTTAGAGGTTTGGAGATGGTGAATGAGTGTTTCAAGTTGGCTTAATCTCTTATATTTTTTAGAGTAGCTATCATGCTATTCTTTTGTGAGGAACCAAGTGTTTTGTTAAAGAAAGAACCTCTCACATAGCCTCTATGTAGATGTAGATTTAAGAATCTAGTAATGCTCTTCTTAATTTGAGTTAACTACCAAGGTTTGGGACTCCAAATTGGCACACATGGTGAAGCATAGTCTATCGTTTGAAATATGAGTTACTATTGCAAGAACACAAGGATAACTAGCCCCAAAATGCATTTTGTCAAGAATGTGTATTGTAGATTCCAACTTCCAAGAATGAGAGGAAATTATAGGAGGATTTTAGAAGGTTGTCGTGTAGGTCCACAAAGGAGGGAAATGAATAGACATCAACCAACTCAAAGTTGGACTAACAAAGGTTGGCCATCCACCATTATGGTCTAAATTTGACATCTGACCCTACCTCTCAAACAATTATTTGTGATGACCATTCATTCAAAGTTGCCTTTGAAAAAGTAGTACATACTTTGAATGTCTAATATTGAGAAACAAAATCATAGTGGTTTCTTTAATAAGCCTATAACCCTGTTTTCTAATGTTTGATTATTAGACACACATTTACATCTTTAAAAAATGGCATTCATGACATTCAAATTTTAATAATTTGAAATGAATTAAGATAGTCATTCTACAAGGTGAAGGCCTATGACTCATTTTTACTATAAATTTTACACTAGAATATTCCTATGACAAAATATCTTCTTATAAACACAAAATCTAATAAAAACATATTTACTGGTTTTAACTTTTTTAGACGCACAAATATATATACTAAAAAAAACAACAAAAATATAAATATATTTTATAAAATTGATATAATACTAATCACTTTTTAAAATTTATAAATAAATAAAAAACATTTAACAAAATATTTTTTTATGGAATCAATAAATTACTAAGCAAACTACCTATAACACTTATTAAGGAGGTCCCATATGCACCAATTCATAACTCCACTGAAAAACATATATCCATTACAATTTTTGATGTAATTGCTAGTCTATGTGGTATTCTTAAATAACTAAACCGTTGTGGTCAATCATATATACCTCTTAATTCTCTCAGCCTTAGACAACTCACGATATTTACCTCTGTCATCTATAAAAACGTTCATTCAACTCCATCAATATGTCGAAAGATTTGCATTAGTTATAGTTGACGTGCAGTGCATTGTGAAACAGAGAAACTGCTTCTTTTCATTTCTATAATGGCAAACTATCAAGGAGGGAGTAAGAGTTCCATGAGTAAGAGTTCCATGGCTGACAACCCAGGAAAGAGCTTAAGCTTGGGAACTTGTGCACATCATTCGGCTACACAGAACATAGCAGTGCCGATTCTGATTCTATTCTCTCTTGAATGTTTTTGTGTTCTATATTATGAAAAATGGTTTTTTCTATCAGATTTCCACATTTTATGAAGCTGTTACTGTTGTTTATAGATTCGATTGGAATCACACTCCTAATCCATTATAATCGAATCCTAAAACAGCAGTAACAGCATAATATTGAAATATACGTTTCCATGTTATTTTGCACTGAGTATAGTTCAATAATTTTCATGGTTTACACTGATGTTATGATTTATCTGCTTTATATTCCGCTAAAACATTTGATAATAGAGCTTCAGTTGCAAATTGGACTCTGGTCGAAATAGGAAGTTAATCATATATACATGCACATGTGTAAACCAGACTGCATGAAAATCGGCTCCCAGAAAAGAGGTCACTGGATAGAATCGCTGAAATCATTGTTTCTATCTATATTCAGAGCTCCTAAAGCTTTTATGTCCTCTTTCTCTGCTATAATTTCTTCAGCCTTTTCTGCAATATTATAAGAAGAAATTATGGCTTTGGTGGAAGTGATATAAATATAATTATGTTATTTTTGTTGTGAAATTTCTATCTAGAATCTCTTCAATCTTATTTAGAAAAGATGGTTTTGTATTTATTTTTTTCCGTTCATAATATTAAATCTTATATGTTTGTGGATTGACTGTATTCTATCAATATATCAGATCCTACTCTATGATCTATCATCAGGATATATAGAAAAAAAAAAGAAAAAACAATCTATCATCAAGATGTATGGAACAAGAGAAGAGAAAAGAATTATCATCTCCTCCATCATCAAGATATATAGCTTTTTTCTCCTCTTACTTTTTTTTTTTTAATATATATATTCTGATGATGGGATCTGAAATATTGAAAAAAAAAAAAGAGATTTATATAATTAAATCTTAGAACATGAAAATCTAATTGAAAAATATATATATTATTTTTGTCTCAAAATTCTGCTAAGCATATGTTTGTGCTGGGTTTATTCAGTTGTCGGCGTATACAAACGTGGGGCAAGTTGTGGGAAAACAAAAGCAGAAAGCGAATGATGAAGTGCATCAAGTGGGAATTATTCCTATACACGTAGATGGTATAATATAGAATTTCATATCTTTCCCCAAGTTTAATAGTGATTATACAAATATCGTTTATCCTTCTAAACTGTCCTTAGTTTGGTCTTTCTAAAACGACAAAATTGTGTGGGTGGTGAAAGAAAGCACGATGGACAAAATATCTACGAATAAAGTTTATCTTCCTTCGAGAATGACCAAAATATCTGTTAGAGCCGTAGAATATTAAAAGTATTCTATTCTCAAAAGTCCCGGCATGAATTATGTAGTAGATTTCCTTATTTCAACATATTCCGATAAACATGCAAGGGTATACTAAAGATCCTCTAGATATTTATCCAACAAACACGATACATACTGTGGTACTAAAGTGTATTGAACTTCATCTCTACAGCTGTCAAACACAATTTGATAATTCCAGTTATGGTGAAAATGTTTATTCCTTGTTTCTTTATATATATGTCTTTCTGAAACACCTAATGTTATTATGTGGAGAGTATCACAGAAGGGCAACAAAAGCTGGAAAATCAAGGAGAAAAACAGGACATAAGAGAAAAACGTGAAGAGCATTCGGGAGAGGACTGCTTTGTTGGCTCTTCCGCACGCAATGGTGGACAAGATGAGTATTATGACAGTCTCACGGAAAGGAAGGAACGTAAAAATGAGGTGAGCTCTCAGCTTTTTCTTTTGCAAATTTTGAAACAAGAAATTTATATACTAACGTTCTCTAGTAACAAAAATATGTTAATGAAAGTATGAAAAACATTTTTTTATTTATAAGTTTTTCAGAAATATAAAGACAATTAATAATTTAAGATGAGTTGTTTCGTATTTTTAGATATAAAATTGAAAAATGAAGTTTGATGAATAATATTGACAAACAATTATGTTGACAACTCTAAGTATATAGACTCTGTTTTATAAAATTATACATCTTTAATTTTCACAGTAAATAATCGATGATGAAAAATACACAGCAATCTACCTCTCTTTTTTGTTCTCTTTATTCTGATAATAGATCATATGCTAAGACTAAAAAAAATCGATGATTAGAAACAGACAATTTCAAAATTATGAACTGTGAAAACATCATTTTTTTTCTTAATATAATATTATCTCACAGAGTAAAATGGGAGATATGAAACTGGACGAGACAGCGGATCCATATAATGATTAATATGCAACAAGGGGGGACTGGTGGAAAGGTAAGCTCAATTTTAGCACAAAAATGCTATTGATTAGACGTCTTCGCCAAGCAACCGTTTTACACCATCAAATGTTGTAAATGAATAGATACAATTTGGTTGTTATAGGTTCTCTATACTACTAAAAGGGTTATGGAAGATCTTTATTCCAGTTTTTTCCATAAGGTTCAGGTATGTCTTACAATACATCTTAGATACTTTGATCTATTCTGTTGATTGTCTGAGTAATGGAATAGCAAAATGCCTGCATTATTTTGTTCACAATAATGTTACAGAAGACTGTTAAATTTTGAGTGAATGAATGTTGTTGCGTTGTTTGTCAGGTAATGGGTACAATGGTAAAGCTGGAATAAGTAACTCGATGGATTTGGCGTGGAATATGATATCTGCGTGTTTATCGTTTATAAGCATGTAAATAGGCATAGCTAGGAGTTTCTCCACAAAAATAAAGTGGAATCTCATACAAAATCCTTTTCACATCATCCACAATCCGTTTCCTTTTTTAAGTTACCTCTGTTTTGAGGAGTAGGAGGTACATAGTATCTTAACTCTTAACCACAGAATGTTTGGTCTGTAAACAAGTGTGGTATATATTAATATTATGCGCATGTGGCATCGGTTAGGGTTTACACTATTGTCACAGAAGTATTCAAAGGTATGAAGCAAATAGGTAGAATAAGAGGAATGGGGTAAGGACTGAAAGTCTCTTTTTAAGAGTCTGTTATATTAAATATCTTTTCATCTATATAAGTGGTGAATTTTTATTTTATTTTAAAAATGAAATAATTGTACATGAGATGTTTAAGTATTATTGTAAAATGTAAAAAGTGGGAGCAAAATGAGGCCTGTTGTATTAAATATCTTTTCATCTATATGAGTGGTGAATTTTTATTTTATTTAAAAAATGAAGTAATTGTACATGAGATGTTTAAGTATTATTGTAAAATGCAAAAAGTAGAAGGAAAATGTTTATTATTAAAATAATAATTTTATATAGAACATTTCATATAGTAAATTTAAATATAAGAAAAGTTTTTATTGAAAAAGTGTACAACGAAAGAATATGATTAATTATATATTTAAAAAAGTATTAATTTATAGAAAGTTTAGAAAAGGTAAAGATTATATAGTAAAAAAATTACTATTATAAAAGATATGACAAAATTTGGATGTCATATTTTTTATTTATATGAAATAATAATTGCTTATAATGTTTCACGTTAATGTAAAAAAGAATAAATGAAAGATAAAAAGTCTTATCATTTCTTGACTTTGACAATACATGTGAATAGTTAAAACTTTTTATTCTTCTTAGATATTTTTGGGAGGGATTCCCTCACAAAGCATGGTCTATACCTAGGTCAATATTCGATGGATATATTATAGTGTGAATCTTCACACCATTTAAAACTTGTCAATATTTTTTTTTTCTAGTTCAATTTGTGGAGGTAAATCATGCTGATTTCAAGCAGGAGTCTTGATATTTTTTTGGTTGTTTACTTGTTTTCTATCCATGAACCCAATATATTAGCAAATCTGAGTGTCATGCTCTCTATGGGTTTGTTTGGATTGAATTCATGAGCCATCCCTTGCCTTCTTGTTCCTTTTTAGATTAATTTGTTTCCTCCCAAGGACATTTTGTCTACATTGAATCTAGAAAGTTTAACTCTTTCCATCCATACAATTAGGTATGTTTGGTAGCATAAAAGTATGTCTAGTACCATTTCCAAACTTCTCCATTTTTCCTCGGTTATAGAAAATAAGCTCTAAAAAGTCATAAGATAATAGAAATAAATTAGTTATGATATTTATTATTTAGATTGTATTTCTAAATTTTTAAAATAATACTATACATATTGTTTTAAATACTATCTAATTAAATCTTTATTACACTTTTTACTAGATTTAAAGATTTTTTTTTCCATAACACATAATGTGAGCTGAAAATAAAACCTCTTTGATTTATTTCTTAACATAGATTACTAGCACTAATATCTAAGGAACGGTTATATGCTTATAATTTTTTGTCCCATAGTTTATTGCTATTTTTTAAATGGGATCAACTGTCAACTTAAACAAATATTATCTCATAATGTATAAGTATTTTAATATATATTGAAATTAAATGTTTTTTTTAATGAAAGAAGAGCATCAATGGGAACAACATTCTTGTTTTTTTTGACATTTTTACAGTTTGTTGTTTTTTCATTTTTGTGGAATAAAAGTGATCTATTTTTTCATGGCCTTGTTTTGATTTTAGAAAATGTAAAATAAATAATAATTATTTAAGAACCATGTTAATTTTTATATTTTTTGGAAACCTTCCTCTCTGGGACACATTCTTGCCATTTTTCATGTCCTGATGGCTTTTTCTAATAATGTAAAAGGTGATCCAAATTAGTTCTCAGAGCCTAATGAAATAATTTCATGTGGCTTGGAGGGAAATGGGAAACAAAGAGAAAGTTTAAGGAACACATATATACATGTCAAGAATGTCATCAGCAATGAATTTTATCTAATATTTCCTAAGTCCTAAGATTGGGGCATATTATTTTATATAAATTATTAAATCGACATGTGGATTAAGGTTGTGGAAAAGCTTTACAATTTCAATTTTATTTGTTGATTTCAAACATTCAAAAATTATTTAAAAAATTTATTAATATCTAAACATGTGGCTTGTATAAGATGTGTAGCTTGTTTTATATATCAATACTACAATTCTCATTTTAGATGTCAGGCTTCAAACATTAGCAGTAGACTAATCTAGTTCCCAAGCTTGATAGTGACTCAATTTGAATGAAGTATGAATAAGGTAGGACCATGGTAAGAGATCATGAAAATGCTAACACAATGGCACCAAAGGCCTATTTACTCCTAATAATGGAGGATGTTATGTCCATTCTCCAATTATAAAAGGAGCCACCCTTTTTAATAATATTGAGTACAATTAAACCTACATGTTGAAACTATAACCTCATGTATTATTAAAACTTTCAAAAACTTATGGACACCATTATGTCTTATGAGGCACATGTTTTAGATGATTTTATGAAGGAATCAATAAGGTCACAATAAAAATGATTTCCCATTTTATCTAGTATTATTTCTTCTCAAGAAAATAATTTCACCATACTTACTTTTTAACATAAAGAATCTTCTAGTTGCTCTTGTAACCCATCCCAAGATCATAACAACTAGCAATTTTTAACGTCATTTTTTCTTAATATTTAACAAGAATAAGAACATGCATGCTAGCTATAGAAAGTATAATAATCAAGCCATGTTATATTCCATAAAAATATCATCACAAGATATGACACAAAGTACATCGAAGAGAAAATTACAATTAATAGATCCATCCATAAGTACAAAATAACCTTTCATCAATTCAATACAATAACCTATAAAGGATATATAATAAGTAGATAGGAAACATGCCCAATACAACACATATTGAATGGTGTTTAATTACAATAATATTAAATCTAATAATATCTAACTCCATTCAAAATAAAAAAACTCCATCTAAGATCAAGCAATGGATATGGGGAAGATGTTTTGAGCCCACATATTGAATAAAAACTTGCCCTCCATTTTCATTAGTTTGGATTCACTTGAGTATATGTATAACACAACAACTAGGAAGTAAATAATACTATTATGTTTATTTTATTATTAGATTATTTCACTTTTCAACATATAGATGCACATCCATAACATGAACAAATACATTTGTCATTTCATTTTGAATTCCTATCACTTGTTAATATTAGAAATAAAATCCAAATATAACTTAATAGTAAAACCAAGGTGGAACAAAAATTCACAATAAAAATATTAAGTGATAACAATTAAAATATAATTCATAAAAGTATAATCTAGATAGAAGTACCTAAAAACACTAATTCTATTCACTTAAGACCATATACAATAGCTCCAAATGGTTTCTACTTGCATCCAATGCTACAAGAGCACTCATATTTGACTTATCTCAAGTTAGATTAACATGCATAGTATACTACATATATTATTATTAATTTAGTATATTATATTATCTTTAACATAGAACATACTTACTATTCAACATAAATTATAAGAGTCTAGATATGCTAGTTCTAAATAATATAAGAATATACATTAAAAATAAACAATAATATGTAGTATAGATTAACAACAATGTTTATTACTAAGGATATAATAATAATGATATATAAGATATAATACAATCACTAAAACATATTGATCCAATACATCAATTCCAATAACAGTATGATCTTTTTCTTCCAATGTTCTCCTGGTCTGCAAGCTAGGGTTACTATTATGTTAGGTTGTGTGAGTGCCTCACTTCCCTCGGTCTACCTAGCCATCCCCCTTAATGACAAAGAAGTCACACCTAATTTCTAGAAATTTTTCCTTGAGAGAATATAGAGAAAGCTTGTTGGTTCGAAAGGTTCTCTCTTCAGTCATGTGGGAAAACTTCAACTCCTCATTGTTTCCCTTTAGGGTATCCCTGTGTATTTTCTATCCATGTTCAAAATTCCTAGTTATATTGCTGAGAAATTTGAGAAGATCCAACGTGTCTTCCTATGGTCGGGGAGTAAAGATAAAAATAAATTTTCTCTAGTCAACTGGGAGAAATTTTCCCTTCCTAAGCTTGCAGGGGGGCTTGGCATCAGGAATGTCTCAGCTTCCAATAAGGCTTTGCCTAGAAAGGTGGGTTGGGAAAAATTAAAAGATAATAAGGATTGGTGTAGAATAATGAAAGCCAAATACCTAAATAAATGCTCACTAATCAATTGTATGCAAAATGATCATCCTCGTGGGTCTCTAGCTTGGAACAATATATGAAAAATGAGGAAGCTACCACTATTTGGTCTTAAATGGAAGCTTGGAAAGGTTAATAAAATCCAATTTTGGGAGGATTCCTAGCTCTTGGATTCCCCTTTGGCTGATTCTGAATTCAAAAATTTGATGGAACCTGCTTCTAGATTCTTTGGTAGGAATGTGGATGATTACATTGCTGATTATTAGGGGGGTAGTTGTTGGAAAGTTATTGGATCTTGTGTCCCTCTCTCCCCTAACCTACAAAGTCTTGCTTCTTTGTTACAAGTCTTTCTATCTCAGTACAGACTACCTTTATCTCCTATTGAAGATGATTTCTTTTGGGCATCTAATAGTAAGGTGATTTGACTGTTCAGATAGCTTATGGTATTCTGACTGATAGGGGTATCCAAAGTAGGTTATGGAGGAAGGTTTGGAACCATTATTTGATCTCTCAGATTTTTTTTTTTGGTGTATGACTTGCCACAAAAGAATCCTTACCAAAGATAACCTAAGAAGGAGGGGTTTTGAAATCCTGAATAGGTGTATGTTAGGCAAAAACAATAAAGAATCTACAGATCATATGCTACTACATTGTCTGTTTGTTGTTGGTTTCTAGGATATGATATTTCAAAAGTAGGGACACACTGGAATTTGAATAAAGATTTGGTTTTGTTTGTGGGAGAATGGAATGGGACTATCTATCATCCCCTACCCTTATAAATTTGGAGAAAAATTCCACCTATTATCTGTTGGTGTATTTGGAAGGAAAGAAACAATAGAGTGTTCCATGATATTGAGAAGAGTATGAAGGAATTTTTTGGGTGTGGTATAAGATTAATATCTAAAAGTGTCTCCTTACTAAGGTGGAAGCTACCTGAAAAATCCACAACTGACTGGGAGATGAAAATGACTAAATCCTAGAATATTGATCTTGGGGTTGATTCCTTTGATAATTCCAAATCTATTGCTAGGAAAAACATTGTTTGGAAATAGCTGCCAAAGGGTTGGTTTAAACTTAACTTTGATGGTGTAACCAAGGGAAACCCTAGTCTAGCCAACATAGGTGGAGTCGTACGGGATTGTTGGGGCAACTTCGGTGTAGGGTTTGTTGGTGGTATTGGTATCCGATATTCCATGGTGGGAAAGGCTCGTGTGCTACTAAAGGGTGTTGAGATTGTTGTCACTCTGGGCATTAGATCCCTAGAGATCAAGAGGGATTTTAAAATTTTGATTGACTCTATTAATAAGGGCTGCTAGCTTGGTTGGAAATATTAATATTTTAAACTCAAGGTTTAATAGTTATCAACTATGTCATACTTTTTAGTAAGGTAATCAGGTGGCTAATGGCTTCACCAACCTGGGGTCTACCTCGTAGATTTGCAAGTGTTGGACAAAAATTGAAGTTCTACTAGAGTCTATTCCAAGGCTAATCCTCTTTGAGTGGAGGAATCACTCTAATATTAATAATAAATTGGTCTTTCTTTTTTAGGAATAGGTGGCATTCCCTAATGAATCATTGGCTAATTTGGTCCAGGTGAGATGAGGTTTTTGTGATCATGTGGGTTGCTAAGTGGGTTATCCTTCTATTGATTACTATTGGTGGGGCCCCTAACACTTGTAGGCTTTCTTATCAATGATACAACCAATCTCTCCAAATCTTATGGAGGTTGTGTATAAGGTTTTATACAAACTCTTCTTTTAATAATTTCAAATTAAGGCATCTTTTGCACCTTAGATTTTATCAAATGTACTTGAATATTTCTAATTTTTCCCTACATTTATATGGTTTTGGAAAATGTGTAATTCATGCAAGTTGATGAGATACTTGAATTTAATTCAAGTGGCTGGGTGATGATGATGGACCTGTGTGGCGATCATCATTGGAAAAGATTGTTGGAATGTGTGAATGTCATTCTTCCTTTATTAAGCCTATTCATCTCAATAGGCACTGCAAAGTTATTTGCAACAATATTATTTTTGACATTCATTCTATTGTTTGGTTTTGATTTTTCTTCTACTATGTGTTGTGGGTCACGATGGACTGTGAACGTGTTTGGACTAATCCATACAGCTGCAAGGAGTTCTTCTAAGATCCCCTAGCTTGGCATATTTGATCAAAATGTGGGCTAGTGCCACTAATGGAAAATCTTGTGGGCCACAATGAGATATTATCGGCCTAGTTTGCTAGCTCTTGGAAGGATCGTCGGGTCAGCCTAGGTGGCATTATGATGCAGAGTGGTAGGGGAAGCAACACCTTTTCCAATAGCTTCAATAAATGCACACATCAACTTCACTATTCCTTCCAACAAGAAACTTGATCACCCAACTCAACTCACACAACCAAATAGGTTTTAAGGACTTGGGGATGCTGTGTACACTCTCAAAATGTCAAAACAAGACCAAATAACCTGACTTTACACTCAAAAACTCCCATTCTCTCATCATTCTTACACAAGCCCATGCAACCTTGCAACATTGCCAAATAGGACAGTCAAAATAAAAACTTATTAAAGGCATTAAAAAAACAATGCAATCAGGTTTTAGACTTCTAACAAGATCCCCCACAAGTTCCCAAAAGCACAGGATCAAACACCCAAAACAAATGTATCAAAAGATTGATTTACAAGCCATAAACAAGGCTTAACTAGGCATGTACAAGGAAGCTTTCAACTTGTCAAGGCACACCCCAACACCCCTAATGCCTTTAAAAGACTCAAAAAATTTCCCCAAGACCCCTTTCACATATTTCATTCATTCTATTTCTTTAAAATACTCAAAAATCAAAAGAAAAGCTTACAAATGATCATTTTCTGGACTGTTTCAAGGTAAAACCAGACCTAGGGCATCACATAACTTTTGTAAAACTCCATTTTTCAATATGAAACAAATTTAAGAATGTAAAGGAGTCCTAAATCTACCAATCCACCAGTTTTTATATTTTTCCCACGGTGGAAATGGGAATTACATCCATTTTGGTGACGAAACCCTTGTTTTGCAAGATTTCAGACCCACTTTCACTAAAATTGATGTAACTTATTCAATTCTTAATGAAAACGAGAAAAATTACCACAAAAAGAAAGTATATTCTTCCCTCTTTCAAACCATTTCAAATTGGAGTCCGTACAATAATGTACCAGACCGTACCAAGCACGGGATCAGGAAAAAATGCTGTAAAAAACAGAAAAAACAAAGTTTTCTTCTTATTAAATGCTTCAAAACTTCAAAACTGCCAACAACAACCCAACCTCGACCAAAGGGAGGATTCTTAAACTTTTTTTCCATCATTTACAACTTCCCTCAACTGATTTTTGAAGGAGGGAACCATTAGTTAATGAAATTACATCATTAATGCTGATTTTACGCCAAATTTCCTTATGACAACTTTGCATTTTGAAGCAAATTTTTAATCCTAAAGACCTAAGACCTTAAAAACCATTAAAATGGCTTGGAATTAGCCTTATTACATTATTAAGACCCCAAACCTTGCACAATTACATAAAAATTCACATTTTTTTCCTTCAAAGGCTACAAAAGTAACTTTTAGTGCAAGATTGCATTTTTGCATATTTTGACTCAAAACTCAAAAACTCACCCTAGATCCTTCTCAATGGTCTTGATTGACCTTATTAATGACAAAAAGACTCAAAAATACTAATTCTAACCTTCTAACAACATTTTTTCATTAAATGAGCAAAAATGGAGGATGAGGTGTAGGTGCTCTTGCACCATACACCCCCCCAAGAAAAGACTCATGCCTCATGAATTGTGTTTGATACCACTATCTCCAAGCTTCAAACAAGTTCCACTAATCCACAAAGCCACTCCACTGGTTCATGTAAATTGGAACTGCAAACAGCCCTGCACTTCTAGCATTTTGGAATGCATTGATACATGCATTTTCCCTCTTCTCTGTCCTCAGACCTGCAAACTTTCTTTTATCTTTTCCCTGAGCAAGATTGAATTGTTTACTGTGTTTTTCACCTGCATACAAATAATTATTAGTAACTCTATGATATTTGTTGTTTCCTTTGTTACCTTCATGCTTGCAACCATCTTTTATGCCCTGTTTTCCTTGTCTTTCACTCACTGCCTCATCAAGTTGTTTTGTCACTGTAAAATTAGACTTATGTACTGTACTTCTTGCAAAATTTGTTTGTTTCTCAGACCTATTCTTAACTATAGGGCATTCAATGGCTCCTACTAACACACTTTCATGCAAACTCACTGTCAACACTTCTTTTACCCCTACATCAAATCTTATATCTGCATTTTCAGTCTTAAAACAGGGAGCAACATCAGAAAATTGTTTCTCCTTCATTACATTTATAGGTTCCTTCTTGCCACACATTATGACCTTTGCTTTACCTTTAGCATCTTCTACAAGAGGAGTTAACATAAAAGAATGACCATCTTGAACTATGGTGTAAGTATTTTCCCTACCATCATACAATGCCCTCTTGTCATATTGCCAAGGTCTGCCTAATAAGAGATGACAACAGTCCATTGGAAGAACATCACACACAACACTATCATGATAACCACCAATTTGAAAATCCACTATAGCCTTTTCATTCACCAACAAAGATTGATCATCAGTTAACCATGAGATTTTATAGGGACATTCATGAGGAATCTTTTTCAATCCTAACTTATTGACCATTTCACATGACACCATGTTTTCAGTTGATCCAGAATCAATGACTACTCTACATACCTTGTCCTTGCACTTACAATTTGTCTTGAAGAGACTTTTCCTTTGCAAAGGTGCTTCCTCTTTTGCTGCCTTCAAGATTGTTTTTCTCACCATCAACATTTCCCCAACCTCAGGATCTGCATTCCTACTTGGAGAACAATTACTTTCACACTCCTCTTCCTGTACCAATTGTGCTCTTCTATCAATCTTCTTGTCTCCACTAGAAGAACTACCAACCCTCTCAGGACACTTCCATGAAGGATGGCCAAACTCATTGCATGTGTAGCATCTTCCTGCAAAATCATTAGAACCTCTACCAATACCAAACCTTCCTCTACCTCTAAAACCAAAACCACCTCTAGAATCATTGTGATCTTTACCTTTGTTTGCTCCTTGATCTTCATTTGGCTGCTTTGATGTAGAAGGTATTCCTCTTCCTCTTGCACTAGGACCACCTCTTCCTCTTACTGCTTTCTCTTGTCTCCTTTTAAGCTTCTCCTCCACCCTGATTGCCATTTGATAACAATCCTCTACACTCCTAGGGTTAGCCAAAACCAATTCATCCTGTATATTAAGCCTCAAACCACCAATATACCTAGCAATTTTTTCATCTTCATTCTCATGATGACTAGACCTCAAACTTAATTTATAAAACTCCTCAGTATAGGACTTAATATCCATTTCCCTTTGCCTCAAACTTTGCAATTTTTTAAACATTTGAATTTGGTGATCTTTTGGTAAGAATTTACCTTTGAGTTTAGATATCATCTTGTCCCATGATGTGATCTTAGACTTTCCTTGTTTCCTCCTCTCAGACTGAAAGTAATTCCACCATACCAAAGCATGACCCTGCAACTTAGTCTTTGCAATCCTTACTCTTTGCTCTTCAGGAACTTCTTCACATTCAAAATGGTTATCTAATGCAGCAATCCAATCAAGTAGTTCTTCATCATTTAGACTACCACCATATTTAGAAACATCAAGTTTTACCTTAGGCTTGTCACCTTTCACTGCCTTCAACAACTTTGCCATTCTTTGGTCTTCTGGATCAAGTTCTTCTTCCATGTCTTCAAACTCCTCATCTTCCTCTTTTTCTGGCTCACTCTCTTCAGCATCTCTTCTCTTGTTTGTCTCCAGGGCTATGACTCTCTCTTCCAACTCTTTGAGTTCTCTTGCATGCCTTTCCTTCATCTCCCTCATCTCTTTAGCCATATCTTTGCTCTTTGGAGGCATCTTGTCAACCTTTTCTTTTCTTCAACCTGAAAAATGCCAACCAAAACCTACTCCCTGCTCTGATACCACTATGATGCAAAGTGGCAGGGGAAGCAACACTTTTTCCAATAGCTTCAATAAATGCACACATCAACTTCACTATTCCTTCCAACAAGAAACTTGATCACCCAACTCAACTCACACAACCAAATAGGTTTGAAGGACTTGGGGATGTTGTGTACACTCTCAAAATGTCAAAACAAGCCCATGCAACCTTGCAACATTGCCAAATAGGACAGTCAAAATAAAAAATTATTAAAGGCATTCACCAAACAATGAAATCAGGTTTTAGACTTCTAACAAGATCCCCCACAAGTTCCCAAAAGCATAGGATCAAACACCCAAAACAAATGTATCAAAAGATTGATTTACAAGCCATAAACAAGGCTTAACTAGGCATGTACAAGGAAGCTTTCAACTTGTCAAGGCACACCCCAACACCCCTAATGCCTTTAAAAGACTCCAAAAAGTTCCCCAAGACCCCTTTCACATATTTCATTCATTCTATTTCTTTAAAATACTCATAAATCAAAAGAAAAGCTTACAAATGATCATTTTCTGGACTGTTTCAAGGTAAAACCAGACCTAGGGCATCACATAACTTTTGAAAAACTCCATTTTTCAATATGAAACAAATTGAAGAATGTAAAGGAGTCTTAAATCTACCAATCCACCAGTTTTTATATTTTTCCCACGGTGGAAATGGGAATTACATCCATTTTGGTGACCAAACTCTTGTTTTGCAAGATTTCAGACCTACTTTCACTAAAATTGATGTAACTTATTCAATTCTTAATGAAAACGAGAAAAATCACCACCAAAAGAAATTATATTCTTCCCTATTTCAAACCATTTCAATTTCGAGTCTGTACAATGATGTACCAGACCGTACCAAGCACGGGATCAGGAAAAAACGCTGTAAAAAATAGAAAAAAACAAAGTTTTCTTCTTATTAAATGCTTCAAAACTTCAAAACTGCCAACAACAACCCAACCTCGACCAAAGGGAGGATTCTTAAACTTTTTCCCATCATTTACAACTGCCCTCAACTGATTTTTGAAGGAGGGAACCATTAGTTAATGAAATTACATCATTAATGCTGATTTTACGCCAAATTTCCTTATGACAACTTTGCATTTTGAAGCAATTTTTTAATCCTAAAGACCTAAGACCTTAAAAACCATTAAAATGGCTTGGAATTAGCCTTATTACATTATTAAGACCCCAAACCTTGCACAATTACATAAAAATTCCCATTTTTGCCTTCAAAGGCTACAAAAGCAACTTTTAGTGCAAGATTGCATTTTTGCATATTTTGACTCAAAACTCAAAAACTCACCCGAGATCCTTCTCAATGGTCTTGATTGACCTTATTAATGACAAAAAGACTCAAAAATACTAATTCTAACCTTCTCACAACATTTTTTCATTAAATGAGCAAAAATGGAGGATGAGGTGTAGGTGCTCTTGCACCACATTACTTTCAGAGTCAATGTACAGGTTATTGGTAGGGATACTAGCCTATCTTGTGAAGGGATAAAGTATAAAAACCACACCAAATCACAAGATTTGATGAATCTAAATGTATTTTTTAAGGGCAATGAGAAGCTAGTGAAAATGTAGTTTGGATTTGACAGGGAAGTGTTGCCTCAATCTTGGGATAAGTTCTTCCTTTCCATTATGAAGTATGTCACTATTAAGGGTCACTTTAAGGTATATTTTTTCTATCACTTATAGTTGTTAAATAATTTAAGGTATAGGATGATGCTCAGTTTCCCTTTCTTTTTGATTTACTCTTTGGAAAGTTCCATCAAAGAAACCCAAGAAATAGCCATTAACGACTCTAATTCTCTGCCTCCTTTACCATTGCAACAATGTCTGATCCATAGAGTCTATAATTTCATTCGAATTTAGTCCCACCCAAACCCATATCAGCCATGAGGGTGGAAGAATTTTTTTCTCCTAAATTTAACCTTGATAACCCTTCCCCTGTTGTTTTAGCAGGCTCCAAGAAAAAATTCCCTATCCTTGAAGAAGTCCCTGGTACTGATACCATAGCCATTCCTTCCTTGAAGTAAAATAAAATTGTGCCTAGTTTGTCTTAGGCGAGTGTGGTATTTGGGCTCTATGAGATAAAAGGTAAGAAGTTTAACACTCCTATAGCTAAAAAGAAAGGAAAAATGTGTCTCTTCCCTTGAGGGTTTTTTCAGTCTCTGAGGATGGTAAGTTTGATGAAGAAAAATATTCTAAGGGCGATACTATGGTGGGGGCTAGTTGTGATTTAGGGGCAGAGAAATTGAGTGTTAGAAGATCCCACAGACTGGTGCAAATTAAAAAATGGCCCTTGTTTACAATATTTCCAATGACTTGGTGAATTCTAGTGGCAGGGATGAAGGAATAAAAACTACTAAAAAGAGGAAGGATACCAGACCCATAGAAGACCCTAGTCACTTCTCAGACCTAAACTAGATACTTTGTGAGGACTCTACTAATTCCTCAGACACTAGGGCTAGTGTTGAAATGAAGATCTTGAGCAAGGAAGACAAAGTGGACATGCTTGGAGGGTTACAGGAGCAAGTGACTATGTTGTCAAACTATTAGGTTAAGTGCCTCGCTCAGTTTGCTATCAAATTGATTCACAAGTCATCTCTCACTCTCTCAAATGTGATTAAGGAGGATTTGAACAAGAAACACCATAGATGAAGGCCCCAACTAGATTGGGGAGGATGTTTTAAACCTCCTGGTCAAGAAATGGGTGGGTTTAGACAATTAGCATTTGGGTTTGTTCTGGGTTGTGGTTATGTTGTGTCTATATTGTTACTTGGTTGTCTTTGTGTTTATGGTTTGTTTTTTCTATAATATTTTTGCTACTTTTTGGCCCTTTGGGCTCCTTGTGTAAAGGGTACAACACCCTATAAATGTTTCTTTTATAATAAAAAACATATTGATCCAATAATTTTCCAACTAACACACTTAACTAGCTATACTAAATAATGCATTTCTAAATATAAAATGGTACACTAGTATATAAAATTTGGATACATGTACTATACAATAAGATAACATATAAAATATACTTATCCAATTGTATTTCTTTCTTAGAGCTCTCATATATTTTTGGATAGAATCCCTATAATGGCCCACCCATTGGTTGACAAAATATCATTTTGAATAGAACACCACTCTTTTCTAGTACACATCATACCTTTTTTATAGAATAATATATTTGAAGATAAAACAATACTCTCTTAAGAATAATCATAAGATAAAATTTCCATGTGGCCTATCCTTTCAAATAAACACTATAAAATAACCTTGTGTGCATTTGTGATGAAATATGGATAGATAGCAATATGACCCATCTCTATGCTCAACATATAGAAATAATAACCATCTAGGATTGAGAACATTAGAGTTATTCAAGGATAGGGCTAACAAAGGAAAATAATCTACTCATGCTCACAATTCCATCCTAGAAAAAATAAAATTATTATGCATGAATAAGTAAAATTTTAGTAAGGAAGCTAAATCTTGATGAGGTTCATATACTAGAAATACAATGCACCATGTGGTCCATAACTTTGAAATGAGCTGCAAGAGCATTGAACTACATTATGAGAATAAATGAGTCACTCAAGGCTTCTACTCTATGAAATTAGAGAATATATCACCATACAAAATAATTCCTTATTCTACCATAGTTTATAACACTAGAAACAAACACTCAAGACATTATTGAACCCATAGATGGAATATGAATTTTAATATCCACAAACCTAGGTGCTATCCTTCGGTCTAAGTAGTGCACATATTATTGGAGGTGAAATCTATGTAGTGTACTTTTTCTTAGGTAGTAGACTAGCTAGTACAAAAGTATGTACCTAGTGCCAAAGGAAGTGCAATTGTACATTTTTATGACACCCTAGGATGAGAAAATATGCCTATGGTGAGCAGATGTTCCATAGTATAAATTTATAGAACCTAGAAATCAAGACATGTTCATCAAAGCTATCCTTTCTATATGACATACTTAGATTTTAAATATCTCATATGTCTCAAAAGTATAAATACAAAAAAATAAGTATAATTTTATTACATTTTGATATTATAATTTCAACAAATATTCATTTGACAGGTTGTAAGAGAGGGGTACCACCACGTGCAAGGCCCCAGGTCACAAAGGGCCAAGATACAAAAGGATTTCCTAACTTACATCAGTTGAACAGGGTATTAGGATATGAGGATGAGAATGATGAGGACTATGGGGTTCTTCAACCACTCTGCAATCTTGAGATTTGAAATGAGGCTAGGCAAGCTAGTTTTCAAGCTCAACACTATATCTCAGATAGCTCTCTATTCAATGATGAGAGTGCAGTTATGAGAAGACAACACAATGGATTGGCATCTCTTAGGTGCACTAGCGTCCATACAAATAGTGGACTAAAAAGATAATGAAAACTAGTAGAAAATGAGCAAGTAGCCTAGATAGCAACTTTTGAAAGAGAAAAGCCACACTATGAAATACAAAAAAGTGCAATTGAAGGTGATACAACAAATATACCAGAGCTAAGGTGACGAAGATGATTTTGTAGAAGATTCTATTCACCAGCTAGCTCCTCGAAAGCACATACTACTACACACATTAAGAGAAGAAAATGTTGGGTGGCTGTATAGGGGCCTACCTCAGTCAGACCCCCATTTAGGTGTTTCCACCTCCACTGAAAATCAAGAAAGCAAGAGAAAAAGAACAATTTAGTAAATAGAAAAAAAGAACTACAAAATACTAAAGTGATACCTCAACCAAGTGATAGAGGAGAGGAGAGGGAAGCTTACCACATCCACCAAGAGCACTCAAGGCTGCTTGGGGGATAAAATGAGAGTAATCAAGCCTTTGTTGCAAAGGTGTGGTCCCAAACTTGCTCTACCAAAGTGTTGGAGTGGATCTTATGTTGCTACGAAATGCTTGAAATGTTGCTTTAGAGCTTGAGAGTGAGTGCAAGAGTGTAAATTTGAATACTTGAAGTTGTGTAGAAGATGAAATGCAAGTAGGAGTGAGTTTGAAGAAGGGATGGAGAAAAATGGTCATAGTCAGGCTGGTTGGCTGAAGGGGGTGTTACAACTTGACTCCCAATGAAAAGTGTAATTCCTCTATAGGTTTACCCAAAGGAATCTGCTAGGGACATCAGTGCACTGCATAGATTTCTATGCACTATGTGGGTGTCCCCGAATGAAATGCTTCCACCAATGCTTAAAATAGGCACCAAGTTTGATGAAAGCAGTGTGCTTAGTTGGAATTAAGCCTCTAAATTTTTTTTTCTTAGGTGGATGAAGGAAAAAAGGGGATTTTCACATGGGGTTCAAATTTACTCCTATACATTTTTCCCCCACTTTAGTGAGCATAAGTACTGATGAGTTCTTGGTAAAGTAGGTCAAGAAAGAGGTAAAGTTTAGAAATGTATACCTAAAGCATCGAGGAAGTAGACCACGATCTAGAAAAGTGAAGGTATAGGGAAAGTGAAGGACTCCATAGCTTCTTGAAACTATGGAGTTGAAGAAGTAAAGCATCTTACATGACCCTAGACCTACAAGGAGGCAACCCCCAAGATCTCTCACATGAAGGAAGCACCATGAAGTGAGCACCTTATAGGCCCACATACCTACAAAGAAGGTGTCCCCAAAAAATCTATCATGGAGAAAACCCAAAGGAAGCAGACTCCACAGAGTCAAGAAGAGGCCATGTAGGCAAGTAAGTGGATAGTCACACAAAACGTCAATGATTTGGAAGTCTTTCAAAGGGGTCCCTTGGGAATCCTTCAAAAGAAGAGGGGGTCCACTCAAGGGACACACTATTTGAAAGGTGAGGTCTAGTCAGGCTTCCCCCAACTTATACACAAAAGAAAATAAAATAGGTCTTGTTACGCTGCCTCCAAGATAGACGCAAAAATATGAAATAGGTCTAGTCGGGCTACCCCAAAGCTAGATGCGAAAGGAATTCAAAATAATTTCAAAGGGGCTCCCTTGGAAACCCTCCATGAGCAAAAAGGGAGGTCCACTCAAGGGATGCACAGTTTGAAAGTAGATGTTCTTTCTTAAAGTGATCCATCATCAAAGGATCCTTTCAAAAGATGTTCACTTCATTAGGGAATGTGAAAGGAAGGCTATGCCCCCACATGAGGGGAAGGTTAAAGTTGTTCCCACTTCAAAGGAAGGTTCTCAAGTATTTTCTTTACAAACCCATGATGAAGGAAACATGCTCCATTAGGGTTCCAAGTTGAGAATGTGAGTCCAAAGAAAAGTTTTCACACGTTTTCAAGAAAAGATTTGTTGGAAACAAATGCATTTTGTAAACTTGAAATGTTAAAGAAAAGGCATTGTCACACATAAGAGGGACAACTCAAGCAAAGAAGAGAAAAAGATAAAGATAAAGAAAAAGAGAGAAAAACTTAAGTAGAGGACATAGGGGGATCTAGTTTAGTGGGATTAGATCTATTTGAGCTCATGTAAATAATAGGTAACCATGGTGCAAGGAGAAAGATCATCAATCCCTAACCAGATCAAGAAGAATGCACAAGAAGAAAAAGTAAAAATAAAAAATAGGGTCAACATGGAAAGGAAGCCTAAATGTGCCCAACGCTTTGTATCATCCCCAATTTATTAAAAATTAAGCACAAACATGGAAGAATGATGACATAAATAGAATATTTTTTGTGACACAAAAACCACGCTTATATCCAACCACAAATAGGGGTGACGAGGGTCATCTAGGAACACATAACACAAGCATGGGGGGTGACATCACGATACAGACACACACACAAACAAGATCAAGAAGGGGCCTCCTCCTAACATTGATCAACTAGAATGTCATTCGCTTCACAATATAAATCCTCATAAGGAGAAGGAGGATGATCCTGATATGGTGGGATGTTAAGAGGAGAGTCTAACCCCCCCAAAACAGGGGCTAAAGATGAAGCCCCCACAAGGTCTTCTTCACTAAGCTCTTGTGGAGCTAAGGTCAACAATTTTGTGAAGATCGCTGACAAGGACGAAACTTCATCCACTATGTTAAACATGCACCCCATAGGAGTGTCATGTCTAACTTCAGTGGAAGGGAAATGCTACACTTGAGATTCACCGCTAATCTCACAAGACTCAGGAATGGTGACAAACTTAGGGGAAGCTGGGACTAGTTCTGTCACCAAGATAAAACAAGTCAATGTGAGGCCACCTTATGGAGAAGTTGGGATCCTCTGACATACTTCACTGTTGGAAGGATCGTACTCCACCTTTTCCTTCATCAGAGATGATGAACTCCCCACATACGAGGCTAGAGGTGTAGAGGAAGAGAGGGAAAGAACCATAACATATACAACTAAGGTATTAATCATATCCATAGGCTTCGAGAAAGGTTGGATATCTGGAATAGATATCAGCAAAGGTGGCTCCACTAAAGGAGTGATGAACACCTATACTCGCTTGGGGTTAGGTGCAATCATACTCACTATGGAAGATGAGAGTAGTACAGGACCAAACTGAAGAGAAGCAGAAGTAAAGGGGGAAGAAGACACTGTAGGAGGCCTTGAAGTAGGGTGGGTCAATTTTTCCTCCTTCCTTTGGGCTACTCAACCAAGAGAGACTTTCTTCAGTGCTTGCACTTGCACACAAGGCAGTTCCTACGAATCTTGGAGTTGGAGGCCAGAGATTGGGAAGGAACAAAAGGTTCTTGCTCAACCTTGGGAATGCCCACCATGACCTTTTTTGGTAGAGGGATAGGTTCCTGCATGGAAGTAGGAGGAATGAGCTAAGGAGTGACAGGAGTCAACTCAAGAGCCTCAATAGCGAGCCTCTTCCCATTCACTACCTTAGGAGTAGGAGCAGTAGGAGGCTACGGAGGTAGAGACAAAGAGGACTATCTGTGGGAGACCTTCCTATTATACCGAACAAGTCTAGGTTTTGTCGATAGAATAAAATTTTTGAAGGAATGACGCTTAGGCTTTCACCAAGTGGGCACCATATGACTCTCCTTCAAATTAGGAGAAGAATCTGAAGGTGCCATAGTAGAGCAAGAAGAAGCGCTAGATTGACCAGTGGAAGAGGAAGAAGGAGGTCTCAGGACCGCTTCTCTTCTTCCTTCCTTCATGCCTTAACAGCATCATTCTCAGCTTTTAAGTAAGACCTATGTTAAATGGCATAAGGCAAGGGAGGGTATCTCACTTTCATCCTTAGGCACCCTTTCTTATAATTATGATATGTTTGGTGTAGAAGGTCCATCCTAGGAGGAAGAGGACCAATGAGCGGAGGCCAGGAGTGGTCCAAGGAGTAGCTACCATGATTGATTGGTGGTGTATAACTAGTTTCATGAATTACATGTATGGAATCCCCATGGATAAATTTTAAACATTTATGCACAATCGAGGGGACTATGTTCATAGCCAACAATCAGGGGATACCCAACTTCAAGATAAAGTGTTTAGACCCAGGGATGATGTCAAATAGAAGTTTCATGGGTTTAGGTCCAACTAAGACTGACATGATGATACTACCTAAAGTGGGCATGAAAAGCCTGTCATGTGTGCAAATGTTACTCATAGGTGCATCATACCCATCCTTATGTAGGAATTTGATCTGTTATTATCTTTCCTTGTGACGTTAGATCAACAAGAACACCCGTTGCAATGTTTCCATTGATTCACACAGGGATGTGGGTATGTGCAGGATTATGATGGGCCAAAAGTGGCGATATGTAAGTGATATGATGGCCCATGTGGTTGACAACTTTTTTCTTACCCAAAATTGATGAAACGAAAAGATTTTTTAAAGGATATTCTCAACTTTCCATCAATATAAATTATGCTTTACTTTGAATTTAATAAATAATTATTATTCATTTTCTATTTCAATTATGACTAAAGTCCTAATTGATAGGTTGATTGAAAAACATCTATAACTTTCAAATGGTATCACATTTTTTTAATCTAAAACATGCATCACATTCTATGCTTCACATACTATAGGATTAAAAATAAATAAAAATTATGAAGTTTTGACCAAGTTAAGGTGGCTAGACATACATATTTTTATTATTTTTAAAATTTGTAATAAAAAATTCATAATTAATTATTTACTTGGAAAAAAATTACAAAAAAATATGCATCACATCAAGACATGAGTCATATACTTATATCTAAAATATTATAAAAAAATATTATCATTTTATTGTGGTTAGGGTGGTCAGACAGACAATAATTCTTATTTTTTCCCTAAAATTTGAGTACTACTGCATTGAAATTTCAAATTTTCACCAAATAAATTTAAAAAAAAAAAACCTAGTAGTTTATAAACTACATTCAATTTTCTACAGATTCTATTCTTACATATTTTTGAAATAATATAGATAACTTATTCAATTTTTACGTCAAGTTTCCTAACTTTGATTTTTCCAAATTTTTTGCCACTTAAGGGCCTATTTTTTCCATGATGATCCTACACATACCCATTTAAAGAGGACATGGTTCCTTGTTAAAATCCATTGGAAAGTCCTATGAAGTGAAAGTTATACCATTACCACTGTCCACAAGCTACACAGAGGGGATAGGTTGGTGTGAGGAGGCCATTACACACACTAGATGATGCTTCCACAGAGTCGCAAAAGGTTGAAGGATAAGACAATGACCCAATAAAAGTTTCATTGTGTGATACCTTTGGAACCTTCCAACTATGACAACTAGGGGTTGTAGGTTGGGTTGTAAGGTGACAAACTTACAACACTCACACCTACAACACTCCTAGAGTACGAGGAAAGGAACTATTAGGATCGGGGTACGTGCAAGATCATGATGGGCCAAAAAGTGGCAATATGATGGGTATTTGTAGGGTAGATGGCTGACAACTTTTTTTTAGCCAAAATTGATGAAACAAAAAGGCTTTTTAAAGGAGATTCTCAGCTTTCCACCAATATAAATTATGTTTTACTTTAAATTTAATAAGTAATTATTATTTATTTTCTAATTGAATTACGACTGAAATCCTAATTGATAGGCTAATTGAAAAACATCTATAGCTTTCAAACAGTATCACATGTTTTGAATCTAAAACATGCATCACATTCTATGCTTTGCATACTATAAGATTAAAAAAAAGAATTGAATTTCATGAAGTTTTGATCAAGTTAAGGTGGTCAGGCATACGAGTTTTTATATTTTTAAAAATTTGCAATAAAAAATTCATAATCAATTATTTTCTTGGACAAAAATTACAAAAAAATATGCGTCACATTGGGACATGAGTCCTCTACTGGGTATGTGTAGGATCATGATGGACCAAAAAGTGGCAATATGATGGGTATGTGGTTGGTGACAATTTTTTAACCCAAATTTGATGAAATTAAAATGGTTTTTAAAGGATATTGTCATCTTTCCACCGATATAAATTATGCTTTACTTTGAATTTAATAAGTAATTATTATTCATTTTCTATTCAAATTACGACTAAAGTCCTAATTGATAGGCTGATTGAAAAATATCTATACCTTTCAAATGGTATCATTTTTTTTAATCCAAAACATGTGTCACATTCTATGCTTCACATACTATAGGATTAAAAAGAGAAAAATTTAATTTCATGAAATTTTGACCAACTTAAGGTCGTCAGACATACGAGTTTTATATTTTTATAAAAAATTTACTAAAAAATTCATAATTAATTATTTACTTGGAAAAAAATTATTAAAAAATATGCATCACATCGAGGTATGAGTCCTCTACTTATATCTAAAATATTATAAAAAAATATTATCATTGTATTGTAGTTAGAGTGGTGAGATAGACACCTACTTCTTATTTTTTCCCTAAAATTGAAGTACCACTACATTGAAATTTCAAATTTTCACCAAATAGATTTTTGTTAATTCTAAACAAACCAAGTAGTTTAGAAAATAAATTCAATTTTCTATAAATTCTATTCTTAAATATTTTTGAAAGAATATAGATAACTTATTCAAATTTTTACATCAAGTTACCTAACTATGATTTTTTTGAATTTTTTTCCACTTAACGGCCTATTTTTCCCATGATGATCATGCACATACCCTACTTATATCTAAAATATTATAAAAAAATATTATCATTTTATTGTGGTTAGGGTGGTCAGACAAACACCTACTTATTTTTTCCCTGAAATTTAAGTACTGTTGCATTGAAATTTCAAATTTTCACCAAATAGATTTAAAAAAAAAAAACCTAGTAGTTTATACACTACATTCAATTTGTTGCAGATTCTATTCTTATATATTTTTGTAATAATATAGATAACTTATTCAATTTTTACATCAAGTTTCCTAACTCTGATTTTTCCAAATTTTTTGCCACTTAAGGGCTTGTTTTTTCCTTGATGATCCTACACATACCCATTTAAAGAGGATATGGTTCTTTGTTAAAACCCATTGGCAAGTCCTATGAAGCGAAAGTTATACCATTACCACTGTCCACAAGCTACGTAGAGGGGATAGGTTGGTGTGAGAAGGATCCCATTACACACACTAGATGATGCTTACACAGAGTCCCAAAAGGTTGAAGGATAAGACAATGACCCAATAAAGGTTTTGTTGTGTGATACCTTTGAAACCTTCCAACTATGCCAACTAGGGGTTGTAGGTTGGGTTGTAAGGTGATAGCCTTACAACACTCACACCAACAATAATCCTAGAGTACAAGGAAAGGAACTATTAGGATCGAGGTATGTGCAAGATCATGATGTGTCAAAAAGTAGCAATACGATGGGGATTTGTAGGGTATGTGGCTAACAACTTTTTTTAACAGAAATTTGATGAAAAAAAAAGTCTTTTTAAAGGAGATTCTCAGCTTTCTACCAATATAAATTATGTTTTACTTTAAATTTAATAAATAATTATTATTCATTTTCTATTTGAATTACGACTGAAGTCCTAATTGATAGTCTGATTGAAAAACATCTATAGCTTTCAAACAATATCACATTTTTTGAATCCAAAACATGCATCACATTCTATGTTTTGCATACTATAAGATTAAAAAAAAAAGAATTGAATTTCATGTAGTTTTGACCAAGTTAAGGTGGTCAAGCATACAATTTTTTATATTTTAAAAAAAATTGCAATAAAAAGTTCATAATTAATTATTTTCTTGGACAAAAATTATAAGAAAATATGCATCACATTGGGACATGAGTCCTCAACTGGGTATGTGTAGGATCATGATGGACCAAAAAGTGGCAATATGATGGGTATGTCGCTGATGACTATTTTTTTACCCAAAATTGATGAAATGAAAAGGATTTTTAAAGGAGATTCTCAGCTTTCCACCAATATAAATTATGTTTTACTTTGAATTTAATAAGTAATTATTATTCATTTTCTATTCAAATTATGACTAATGTCCTGATTGATAGGCTGATTGAAAAACATCTATAGCTTTCAAATGGTATAATTTTTTTTAATCCAAAACATGCTTCACATAATATAGGATTTAAAAAAAAAATGAATTTCGTGAAATTTTGAGCAAGTTAAGGTGGCCATACATACGAGTTTTTATATTTTTTTAAAAAAATTACTAAAAAATTCATAATTAATTATTTACTTGGAAAAAAATTATAAAAAAATATGCATCACATTGAGGTATGATTCCTCTACTTATATCTAAAATATTATAAAAAAATATTATCATTGTATTGTAGTTAGGGTGGTCAGACAGACACATCTTATTTTTTCACTGAAATTGAAGTACCACTACATTGAAATTTCAAAATTTCACCAACTAGATTTTTGTTTTTTCTAAACAAACCAAGTAGTTTAGAAACTACATTCAATTTTCTATAGATTCTATTCTTAAATATTTTTGAAAGAATATAGATAACTTATTCAAATTTTTACGTCAAGTTACCTAACTCTGATTTTTTTGAATTTTTTGCCACTTAAGGGCCTATTTTTTCCATGATGATCCTAAACATACCCAACTTATATCTAAAATATTATAAAAAAAATAATCATTTTATTATGGTTAGGGTGGTCAGACAAACACCTACTTATTTTTTCCCTGAAATTTAAGTACTAGACTGCATTGAAATTTCAATTTTTCACCAAATTGTTTTTTTTATAAAAAAAAAGAAACCTAGTAGTTTAGAAACTACATTCAATTTGATACAAATTCTATTCTTACATATTTTTGAAATAATATAGATAACTTATTCAAATTACTATGTCAAGCTGCCTAACTCTATTTTTTTTGCCACTTAAGGGCTTGTGTTTTCCATGATGAACCTACACATACCCATCACAAAAACTGAACCAAAATGGTTCATGTTAGGTTCACCATAAATATAGGAGACGGGGACCACCATGTGCAAGGTTCCAAGTCACAGAGGGCCAAGATGTGGAAGGCTAGCCTAACTTACATCAGCTAAATGGGGTATTATGATATGAGGATGAGAATGATGAGGACTATGGGGTCTTTCAACCACTCTACAATCTCAAGATTCAAAATGAGGCTAGGTGAGCTAGTTTTTGAGCTCAACACTATATCTTAGATAGCTCTCTATTAAAGGATGAGAGCATATTTTCAGGATGACAACATGGCATGTTAGCATCTCTTAGGTGCGTTGGCATCCGTATGGACATCTAGGACTAAAAAGACAATGCAAAGTAGTAGAAAATGAGCTAGTAGCCTAGCTAGTGACTTTTCAAAGAGCGAAACCACACTATGAAATATGAAAAAGTACAATTGATGGTGATAAGGAAAATATACCAGAGTTAAGGTGACAAAGATGATTTCATAGAGGATTCCATTCACCAGCTAGCTCCTCGAAAGCAGGCACTCCTACACATAGCAAGAGAGGAAAATGTTGGGTGGTTGTATAGGGGCCTACCTCAGTCAAAGCCTCTATTTAGGTGTTTCCACATCCACGAACGGCCAAGAAAGTGAGATAAAGAGAACAATATAGTAAAGATCACAAAAGCACTACAAAATAGTAAAGATCTAACTCAACCAAGTGATAGAGGAGAGGAGAGTGAAGCTTACCACATCCACCAAGAGCACTCAAGGTTGCTTGTTGGATAAAATGAGAGTACTCAAGCCTCTACTGCAATGGTGTGGTCCCAAAATTTCTCTACTAAAGTGATGGAGTGGAGTTTATGCTACTATGGAATGCTTGAAATGCTAGTTGAGAGTTTGAGAGTGAGTGCAAGAGTGTAAAGTTGAATGCTTGAAGTTGTGTAGAAGATGAAATGCAAGTAGGAGTGAATTTGAAGAAGGGATGGAGAAAAATGGCCATATTTGGGTTGGTTGGTCAAAGGGGGCATTAGGGATGTAAGCACGTTGTAGAGTCATCTATGTGCCATGCAAGCATCCCTGACACAAACCCTTCCACCGATGCTCAAAATAAGAACCAAGTGGGATGAAAGTAGTGGGCTTAGTTGGAATTAAGCCTATGAACTTGGTTTTCTAAGGCGGATGAAGGAAAAAAGGGGATTTTCTCATGGGGTGCAAATTTACTCCTATACATAGGTAAAATATTATAAATTATTAGACTTTAAGGTTTGAAGCAATCAATTATTTAGAAAAGAGCTTGGCAAGTTTCTTTTAATTTATAAGTTGTTTTATTTTAGATATTATAAGTTGTATTTGTTATCCAATGCTCAATTTAATTGATATGTAATGCACGATCATGAGTATTCCTAATGTATACATAATGCTAACCCATTTCAAGTCTTCAAATATTTAAGATAGGTAGGAATTAAAATAACATAAGCTCACATATAAGGAAGATCCATAATTTCTAGGAAAGGAATACACAATCCATATGAGAATTTGATTAGAAAAAATAAGTATCTATGGTGGCTACGAATTCCTATTATCTAGCACTAGGTAAAACCTTCAATTCCTATATTCATCAAAACATAGAGGTGAAATAATATATTGAAAAAGGTAGGTCTACATATGTATAACAACACTTTAAAAATATATAAGAAACAATAAAATAAAATGCATAAAAGTATGTCCAGGATAGAAGTAACAAATAAAAATTAACTCTATATACCTAAGACCATATAAAACACCTCAAAATGATTGCTTCACACATGCAATGCCAAAAGTGAACTTGTCTCTCAATTTCATATGTTTTTGATTAAATCATTTTATCTCAACATAGAATATAATACATGTTATATTACATGTATTCATAGTACATTAGCGTAATATCTTATATTTAACATAAAACATACTTACTAATCAACATAAATTACAAGAATCTACATGCTTTTTATTATGGTAAAAAAAAGTTTTGAAGGGGTCCCAAAACTCTATACATCAACAAGTTTTGAAGGGACCCAAAACTCTCACATAGATCATTGCCTAGAGAAAGAACAAAAGGAAACAATAGCCAAACAACAATAGTCAAAAAGAAAAAAAAAATGAACCTAACCATTATAGAAATAAGGTCATAGCCACACAACAAAACAACTCAGAAAAAATAAGTCTTGAGCCTAAAAAACAATTGAAACTCAGAAGAAAGGGTAGTAGAATCCCCCTTGTAGCTAATCTCAAACTCAACAACAGAGACTAAGAAAAATTATCCAAAATTTATAGACAATCAAATATAACAAATCAACTCTTAATCATTAACATGTCAAACATTGTTGAATTAAATATTTTTAAAATTTAAATGGTTTCATATTGTTGTAGTGTAGGAAATTGTATACCTTTACAATTTCACATTATGTTTGGGTCCCTTAATTAATTTGACTTAGTTAAGCTCCTAATTTTCTAAATTATGCATTACAAAGCCCTATTTTTCTCATTTTCCAAAAGGAAAATCTATATCTAATTAATGAAATTAATATTTTAATCACCCCAAAATGAATGTGTCTTAGACTTTTCGGACAAGACCTATTTACCCATGGATGAAGGGTCCTCCTTAAGTCCTAGATCCCAAATTTTAATATGTTTTTGGTGATCTTTTAATGATTCAAATTTGATATACAATTGTTGGCTTTTGGAATCTAATTTTTGGGAAATTAGAAAAATACCTATAAATAATTCATATGAGAAAATATTATTTTCAATGGAATTCAAGCTCGTAGGATTTTCAATAATTTGTTGCAGCATTCAAGATCTTATCTTCATATTTAGGCTTATGTTTGTTCATGTCATCTTGTGAAGGCTAATATGCATTGTTGATCCTAAAGCATCCAAGCATTCTAATATCATACAAATCAAGCAAAGCAAGATTTGATTCCTTAGAGTTCAATGAAATTCACTTTAGTCCTTTAAGGGAAGCTATTAAAGGTTTGGTAAGTTGTAGCAAGTGTAATGACAAAACAATTACTCGGTAACATGGAATTGGTTTAGTGTTGCAATATGTCTAACATATTCACATTAGGTCTTGGGCCCTTGTGAACTAAATGAACTTAATTGATGCCATATTTGAGTATTGTAAAGTGTTGTAACAAAATTTCACACTTTTCTAAGGTTTTATTAAATAATTGGGCAACCTTATGCTTTAACTAGCCTTATTTTACATCCACAAGCCTCATTTAATGCATCTTTTCAAGGATAATCTCGACACAAATCAATATCCAATCATAGTTTATGTGTTTTTAGGTTTTGTGGCCCATATTTAGTGATCTAGGACTCATATTCCACCTTGGGCATATGATTCCCACCTAGAGTTTTAGGTCCTGAAATCCTGATTTCACACCTTTCTAAACATTTTTGAGATTAGTCCCATAAATTATTCTTAATGGGACTCATACACCACCTTGGGAATATGAGTCTTGTGTGGTCCAAAATTAAAATTAATTCAAATTATTGGTGGGATTTTATCATCCTAGATCTGATTTTGGGTTGTAGTGTTGTAATTTCAAGAAATTTGGCATAAACAAGTACAAATATAAGGTTATTTCACTCATTTTCACCTAAGCATTGAAGAGATCACCTAAGACTTTTGTGAGAGCATTCATAATAGCAAGTTTGAGTTCACAAGAAAATTCAAGGGTAGATTATCAAGAATTTTAGAGCATTATTCAAGCATCAAGCATCAAGTCACAGTATTTATTCATCATGTTTGTTTTTGAGCTAACAATTGTGATGTAGGGTTTCATGATTCTATAGTAAGAAAAAATGTTATCCTTTTTCACACTTAATTTGACAATAAAATTGAATTAACGATGTCTTGGAATGGTTTTCTAATGTGTTGTACACATTCACATAATTCCAAGACCCATGTTTAATTAATATGTACCATAATTTTTACTTTACAAGAGTGTTGTCACACACTTTCACAATTTTCTAAGGTTGATTTAATTAATTAAGCCTAGGGGGCCCTTTTTCAAATAAAATATATTTAACTTGTACCTTATTTAGGTGTTGAGAAGTGTTGTAACACACTTTCACATTTATCTAGGGTGCTATTAATTAATTTTTGGTTAATTAGAGTTAATTGGCCCTTTTAATTTAAATTCAAGCCTTCCTTTCAAGGATCTATCCTGATACCTAGAATTAATCAATAAAATATTTTATTGGATAAAGTTTGGTCTTGGTCAAGTGTGTCAGGACCCATTCACCCTAGATGGAGAATGGGTCCTCCCTTAATAGGACCCCCCTTTTTCATTTGATCTGGAATGGGTTTTTATCTCTCTTTAAATCCTTTGAGGGTCCCCCCCTTTTTGAATTTCATTCTAGCGGTAATTTGATAATGTTTCTTTTCAAATTTCGTGTCAGCCTTAGTTCTTTGAATTTTGGGGTTATTCTCTTAATTCAGTATAAATAAGGGGTTACTTCACATTTTTTCACCTAGCAATTTTGAGAGAGCGTACTTATAGGAAATTGGAGCTCACAAGATCATTACAAGAGAATTCACAAGGAATTACAAGGGAGATTTCTAAAGTTTATTGTAGCAATTCAGGATCAATTCATCATCTCAATGGTTTAATGCATTCATGCATGTGGTTGAGCTAAGATAGTTAATGTTACATTGAGGATCTATTTACAAGCATCATTTCACATCCAAGATCTACATTATTCATGGCCACTAAAGGTTAGATTGTAGATTTTCATTACAAGACATCTTTCAAGCTATCAACACTTTATTATTTCATGTTTCATGCTTCAATTTCCTTATTTCATCATTTGGTTTAATTACCTATAGGGGGGTTGATCAAGGAAAACCCCTATTCACTAAAAATCAATAAGTTTTTCTTCACTTAAATGTGTGATTGTAGATTTACAAGTTGAAGATCAAGTGGAGCAAGATTCAAAGAAAAAATGTCAAAGTTGTCAAATTGCAAAATTTGTCATCTAAAGTGCAAAATAAAAGATTTGAAGATACAAAATTATCTACAGAATTCTAGAAGCTGATAACCAAGAATTTGAGAGTGCAAAAATCAAGGAATAGGACCCTAATCTCAGTTTTAGAAGCCCTAACAAGGACCCATTTTCTATTGAAGGAAAATGAGTCCTCTATAGCCTAAAAAAAACATGTTTTTTACAATGTACACAACTTTTACGCTCTAAAAACTTCCCTCGTAGTTTCTATAATAGTTAGGTATCATTTCTAATTGTTATTTGCATCTTTTGGTCTTCATAATTGAATGTATTAATAAGAGAAAGCATTAGTGGTTTATCATCTTATGGTGGTTGAAACAACATTTTCCATTAAACATTTTGCCGAACCTAACATGAAGATTACCTTTTTCACTAAATTACTTTTGGCCCAAGCTTATGGAACCTATCAAGCCTCATGAGGATTTTCTTTTCAAATCATATAAAAAATTCAAGGAAAATAAAATAATAGAACTATCCCTTCGAAACATGCCTCAACCTAAGGCCTCACCAACCATCCTTAATGATGCAATGATTGAACCAAAAACACTTCTGAGCATACAAGAATAATCTATAGCAGAAACTCCTACAATTTCCCACAAGAGAGCATGAGATAATAAAAACAATCCAGATGTCGCTCCTACAGTCAAAAAGGTTTACAAATTGAACAAGAAAATGGTTGAGCAACCTCCTATTCTTTCTACTAGTCCTCCCAAAGGAAGAGAAGGAATCCATGATTGACAAACCCACTCTTACACAAAAAAAAAATTGACAATAAATTAAAAAGAAATTTAAGTGCTAGAGTCTAGATGTAGACATCATGATATTTCTCATAGATTGCAAGCTCAAGAAAACAACAATAACATACAAATTCAAAATTCAAACCTACCTAAAGCAACGTATGATGACTTTTAACCCTCACCACAACATAAATAAGAACATTGCATGGAAATTGTGATTCGACCTCCTATTGTGATTAACTTAGACGATGACATTGACATTGTAAAGATTGATAAACAAGTGCATGATGAGTTGAATACATTTTCTTCCACTTCCATGAGCTTAAATGATAAATATCCTAAAAAGAGTGTTGAGCTTGGTGTGTATCCTAGTTCAGAAGTTGATGTTGTCTCTTTGGCTAGTTGCTTGCCTTCCATTTATACTGATTGAGATTGGGAGGTAGACGGCTTGATTTAGGTTGACTCGCTTGTGCCTTACTAGTATTTTTATTTTTCACTTTTCTTTGTGTGATAGCATGTGCGTAATGTGATACCCTGTGATGTTTCATTTGATGTCCCTCTCTCTCTTTTTTGCATTCCTCTATATATGCACCTTCATTCTTCTCTATGTTGCAATCATTTTTCATTTGTCTTCTATTTTCCTTTTGTGGATGACACAAGGTATCTAGTAATTTATCTCTTCCATGTTGACCCAAAAGATTTTCCTTTATATTTTTCATCTATCTTGTGTGTTCCTTTTGGGGATGATGTAAGGCATCAAGACATTCATGTGTCTTTTCCATGTTGACCCAGAAAAAAATTCTTTGTTTTCACTCTCTTTGTGTCATTCTTCCACTTCTATGTGTATTTTGGGAATGACAACAGTTCCATGCTATATGAAAACATTGTAGCACAAGCACACTAACCCCAAATCCATAGATCCCTTATGTATTTGTGGGGGAAACCCATCCTTCCTATTTCATGACACAACTTACCTCAGAAACATATGACTTGGCATAGGGTTTTATAAGGAAAACTCTCATGTATTAGGAAAAAAATATTGGCTACTTTAAAGAAATTTCTCATAGTAATGGTGTAGAAACCACTTTAAACTTGGGGAATACATCAATGAAATCTTTTGGAAAAATTTCATGGCATGATTTTCCTTTCTTCTTGTGATGTGTCCTCTTCTTGGTGGTGTCATTAGTTTTGATGTAGTTCAAGAGTGTACAATCTACTGTCATGGCATGATGTGAACAAGGCATCTCATGGACGATGATCTAACACTTTTGACTTTTTCTCTCTTGGAGAAATTATGCACAACACTCTCTAAGAAAAATACCTTTACACGAACAAAGAAAAATCCCCTCTAACAAAGTTTTACTTACATAATGTTCATTCAAAACCATTTACAAAAGGAATTACATTGTGGCACCTTATTGAATTTTTCAACAGGATAACTTTGGTATATTATGAGAGGCTAATATGATTCTCTCATTGGCCACTTTATTGGGACAACTCACCTAGTGGATAGGCTGAGGTTCCACTACCCTAAAGTGAGCAGCGTATGTTATAGAAAAACAACCCTGTTCCACATCAAGTTGGAATGGTTATGCTTGATTCTTTGTTTTTATTTATTTTCTTGGCCTTTGACTGTGTATGATCATGTATCTTTTTTATTTCTGCACATTTAAGTGTCTTGGATCTATACTTTAGTGTGATTTTGACATGGGGTCATCCTTTCACTAAAGTGGGGGAAAAAATGTAGTAAAAAGAAAAAGTAATCCTTTCTCACACTTAATTTGACATTAAAATTGAATTAATGGTGTCTTGGAATGGTGTTGTAATGTGTTGTACACATTGACATCAATCCAAGACCCTTATTTAATTAAAATGTACCATAATTTGTACTTTACAAGAGTGTTGTAAAGTGTTCAAACACACTTTCACACTTTTCTAAGATTTATTTAATTAATTAATCCTAATGGTCCCTTTTTAAAATAAAATATATTTAATCTATACCCTATTTAGGTGTTGTAAATTGTTGTACATTTATCTAGGGTGGTATTAATTAATTGTGGTTAATTAGAGTTAATTGGTCCTTTTAATTCAAATTCAAGCCCAACTTTCAAGGATCTACTCGACACCTATAATTTAATTAATAAAATATTTCATTAGGAAATTTTTGGTTCTAGTAAAGTGTGTTAGGATCCATTTGTACTAGATGGTGAATGGTTCCTCCCTTGACAATACCTTTCTTTTTTTAGTTTATTTGGAATGGGTTTTTAGCCCTCTTTCAATCCCTTGAGGTTAGGTTCTGGTAAAATGAGACAGGACCCATTCACCCAAGGTGGTGAATGGATCCTCCCTTAATGATACTACCCTTTTCAAGTTTCATTCTAGTGGGAATTTAATAATGTTTCTTTCCAGAGCTGGTATCATCCTTAGTTCTTTCACTTTTGGGGTTAATCTCCTAATTTAGTATAAATAAGGAGTTAATTCACATTGTTTCACCTAGAAATTTTGAGAGAGAATCCCTATAGAAAATTGGAGTTCACAATATCATTACAAGAGCATTCACAAGGAATATTTCTAAATTTTATTGCAACAATTCAAGATCAATTCATCATGTCAAGGGTTTAATGCATGCATGCATGTGGTTGAGCTAAGATAGTTAATGTTGTAGTGATGATCTATTTACAAGCAACATTTCACATCCAAGATCTAAATTCTTCATGGCTACTAGATGTTAGATTGCATATTTTTATTAGAAGACATCTTTCAAGGTATTAACACTTAATTATTTCATGTTTCATGCTTCAATTTCCTTATTTCATCATTTGGTTTAATTACCTAGAAGGGGTTTGACCAAGGAAAACCCCTATTCACTAACAATCAACAATTTTTTCTTCCCTTGAATGTGTGACTTTATATTTATATGTTGAGGATCAAGTGGATGAAGATTTAGAGAAAAACTGTCAAAGTTGTCAAGTTGCAAATATTGTCATCTAAAGTGAAAAATCAAATATTTAGAGCTATATAATTATCTACAAAATTTTAGAAGTTGATAACCAGGAATTAAAGAGTGTAGACATCAATGAATAGGACCCTAATCTTAGTTTCAGAAACCCTAATAGGGACCCATTTTCCACTAAAGGCGAATGAGTCTTTTGTAGCTTAAAAACAACCAATTTTTGATGAGGTACAACTTTTATGCTCTAAAAATTTCCCTCATAGTTTCTCTAATAGTTAGGTATCATTATTTTATTGTTATTTGTATATTTTGGCCTTCATAATTGAATGTATTAATGGGAGAAATCATTATTGGTTTATCATATTATGGGGGTTGACACAACAGTTTCCATTTAACATTTTGGTGAACCCGACGTGAAGATTAATTTTTTCACTAGATTAATTTTGACCTGAGCTTATGGAACCTATCAAGCCTTGTGAAGATTTCATTTTCAAATCATATAAAAATTTCAAGGCAAAGAAAATAGCCAAACTATCCCTTCAAAACATGCATCAACCTAAGGATGAACCAACAATCCTTGACGATGAAATGATTGAACCAAAAATACTTCTGACCATGCAAGAATAATCTATAGTAGAACCTCCTACAATTTTCCACAAGAGAGCATGAGATAATACAAACAATCCCATTGTCCCTCCTAGAGTTAAAAAAGTTTACAAATTCAAAGATAAATTGGTTGAGAAACCTCCTGTTATTTCTTCTAGTCCTCTGAAGCAAGAGAAGGTACCTATGATTGACAAAATCGCTCTTACACAAAAAAAAATTCACAATAAATTAAAATAAATTTAAGTGCTAGAGAGCTTAGATGTAGACATCATGTTATTTCTCTTAGATTGTAAACTCAAGAAAACAACAATAACATATAAAATAAAAATCCAAACCTACCTAAAGCAATGCATGATGACTCTCAACCCTCATTGCAACATAAACAAGAACATTGCATGGAAATTGTTATTCGACTTCCTATTGTGATTAACTTAGATAATGACATTGGCATTGTAGAGATTTATGAACAAGTGCATGATGAGTTAAATACATTTTTTTCTAGTTCAATGAGCTTAAATGATAAGTATCCTAAAAAGAGTGTTGAGCTTGGTGTGTTTCCTAGTTCAGAACTTGATGTTATCCCTTTGTCTAGATGTCAGCCTTCTAGTTTTACCAGCCGAGATTGGGAGGGACATGACTTGCTTTAGGTTGAATCGCTTTTTCCTTACTAGTATTTTTATTTTTCACTTTTCTTTATGTGATAGCATGTGCATAATGTGATACCTTGTGATGTTTCATTTGATTTTCCTCTCTCTCTTTTGTGCATTCCTTTATATGTACCTTCATTCTTCTCTATGTTGTAATCATTTTTCATTTGTCTTGTGTTTTCCTTTTGGGGATAATGCAAGGAATTGAGACATTTAACTCTCTTCCATGTTGAACCAAAAGCTTTCCCTTTATCTTTTTCATCTATATTGTTTTTTCCTTTTGGGGATGATGTAAGGCATCGTGACATTCATATCTTTTCCATGTTGACCCAAAAGTTTTTTTTTTTCGCTCTCTTTCTGTCATTCCTCCAGTTGTATGTGTATTTGGGGAGTGATGACAATTCCATGCTCTATGAAAATATTGTAGCACAAAAATACTAAACCAAAATCCATATATCCCTTATGTATTTGTGGCCTAGGAAATCCATCCATCCTATTTCATGACACAACTTACTTCAGTAACATATTACTTGGCATAAGGTTTTTTGAGGAAAGCTCTCATGTCTTATGATAGAAAAATTGGCTACTTTAAAGTAATTTCTCATAGTAATTGTGTACAAACCACTTTAAAGTGGGGGAATACATCAACGAAATCTTTTGGAAAAATTTCAAGGCATGGTTTTCTTTTCTTCTTGTGATATGTCCTCTTCTTGGTAGTCTCATTTGGTTTTATGCAGTTCAAGAGTGTATGATCTACTGTCATGGCATGATGTGAATGAGGCATCCCATGGGTGATGATCTAAAACCTTTGAATTTTTCTCTCTTGGAGACATTAGGCATAATGCTCCCTAAGAAGAATACCTTTACATGAACAAAGAAAAATCCCCTCTAACAAAGTTTTACAAACATAATATTCAGAACCATTTACAAAAAGCATTACATTGTGGTGCCTTATCGAATTTCTCAAAAGGATAAATTCAGTATAGTATGAGAGGCTAATATGATTCTCTCATTGGCCACTTCATTGGGACAACTCACCTAGTGGATAGACTAAGGTTCCACTACCCTAGAGTGAGAAGTGTATGTTAAGGACAAACAACTTCGTTCCACTTCACATTGGAATGGTTATGCTTGATCCTTTGTTTTTGTTTATTTTATTGGCCTTTGATAGGGTATGATCATGCATCTTTGTTATTTTTACATACTTAAGTGTCTTGGATGTCTACTTTAGTGTGAGTTTGACATGGGGTCATCCTCTAACTAATGTTGGGGGGAAAAAGTAGTAATCGAAAAAGTAATCAATTTTTGCACTTAATTTGACATTAAACTAGAATTAATGGTGTCTTGGAATGGTGTTGTAATGTGTTGTACAAATTCACATCATTCCAATACCATTATTTAATTAAAATGTACCTAATTTGTACTTTACAAGAGTGTTGTAATGTGTTCAAACAAACTTTTACACTTTTCTAAGGTTTATTTAATTAATTAAGCCTAATGGTCCCTTTTTCAAATAAAATATATTTAAGCTATACCTTATTTAGGTGTTGTAAAGTGTTGTACATTTATCTAGGGTGGTATTAATTAATTATGGTTAATTAGAGTTAATTGGCCCTTTTAATTCAAATTCAAGCCCACCATTCAAGGATCTATCCTAACACCCATAATTTAATTAATAAAAGATTTCATTAGGTAATGTTTGGTTCTTGTAAAATATGCTAGGATCCATTTGTCCTACATGGAGAATGGTTCCTCCCTTAACAAGGCCTTCCTTTTTTAGTTTATTTGGAATGGGCTTTTAGCCCTCTTTCAATCCCCTGGGGTTGGGTCCTGGTAAAATGAGCCAAGACCCATTTGGACAAGGTGGTGAATGGATCCTCACTTAATGAGATCCCCCTTTCCAAATTTTATTCTAGTGGGAATTTATTAATGTGTATTTCTAGATCTGGTGTCATCCTTAGTTCTTTGAATTTTGGGGTTAATCTCCTAATTTAGTATAAATGAGGGGTTAATTCACATTTTTTCACTTAGAAATTTTGAGAGAGCATCCTTATAGAAAATTGGAGTTCACAAGATCATTACAAGAACATTTACAAGGAATTACAAGGAATATTTCTAAATTTTATTGTAGCAATTCAAGATTAATTCATCATGTCAATGGTTTAATGCATTCATGCATGTGGTTGAGCTAATATAGTTAATGTTGCATTGGGGATCTATTTACAAGCATCATTTCACATCCAAGATCTACATTCTTCATGGCTACTAGATGTTAGATTGTAGATTTGTATTACAAGACATCTTTCAAGGTATTAACACTTCATTATTTCATGTTTCATGCTTCAATTTCCTTATTTCATAATTAGGTTTAATTACCTACAAGGGGGTTGACAAAGGAAAACTACTATTCACTAACAATCAACAAGTTTTTCTTCCCTTGAATGTTTGATTTTAGATTTATAGGTTGAATATGAAGTGGATCAAGATTCAGAGCAAAATTGTGAAAGTTTTTAAGTTGCAAATGTTGTCATCTAAAGTGCAAAATAAAATATTTGGAGCTACAAAATTATCTACAAACTTCTAGAAGCTGATAACCATGAATTTGAATGTGTAGACATCAGGGAATAGGACCCTAGTCTTAGTTTCAAAAACCCTAACAATGTCCCATTTTCCATTTAAGGTGAATGAGTCCTCTATAGCTTAAAAAAACAATTTTTTGATAAGGTACAAATTTTTATACTCTAAAAACTTCCCTCATAGTTTCTATAATAGTTAGGTATCATTTTTTATAGTTATTTGCATCTTTTTTCCTTCATAATTGAATGTTTTAATAGGAGAAAGCATTAGTGGTTTATCATCTTATGGTGGTCAACCCAATATTTTTTATTAAACAGATTCAAGTAAGTATTCAATTCAAGATCTATTATATTCAAGCAAGATTCAACATCTGCATCCATTGGAGCCATCTGATACATGCTTGCAACACCTCATTGGTAGGGTTTGGTAAGTTGCAACATCATGTTTTTTTCATTCATCATTCTCCATTCTCCATTCCAATTTCATTTTATTTCAAGGTTTGATTACCAAAACAAGGTTTGAGCAAGGAAAACCCATTTCTATCGACAAAACAACATTTTTCCCTCTCTTTTATGTGTGTTTTGTAGGATTATTTTGAAGATATATTGAAAACAAAGATTAGAGAAAGTTTTCAAAATTGTCACCTTGCATTGGAGATACTTGGAAGACATCTATAGGATACAAATCATGGTTTCATATCCGAAAATTAATTGGGAATCATAGTGTAGACCTTGAAGACTAGATTCAAGCTTTGAAGTTTCAAAAAAACCTAACTAGATTGATACACCATTCTTGGCATATGAGTCCTAGTTTAGGTCAAATGTTTATATTTTTGTAGGTTCGAACACCCATTTTCCAGATTCTTGTTGCTTTTCAAAAACCCATATCATCTTGCAACTTTAGATGCTCTTTTTTACATGCATTTCTAGGTCATTTATTGAAATATTTCATCATATTATGGTTAAGCATTAGATATTGTATTGCACTTTTCTTTTGAAGCCCTATCTTGGTGGTGAACCCTTGATTATTTTACAATCATATCATAGTTCAACCCTCTTGTAAGATCTCTTTTTCCTTTGCATTGAGGTCTCTAGGTTTATCCTTGAATGAGATAATTGAATAGTGGGTTTGATCTATCCCCTAAACCATACGAAAGAACATCCTCACACCTACCCCATTCTTAGTTATTTCATTTTGGTGAACCTGCATTTAGAACATCATAATTTTTATTCGGAGTGCATCATCATCCTAGATCTTGCTTGCATTAACATTGGAATAGGGTTTGAATTTTTTAGTTGCAATTCTAGGGTTTCCAAATTTTGCATTAGTAAAAGTGCATATAGGTTGAATTTCTAAATCTAAAATCATTGAAATTCATATAAAATCTACATTTCCACTTAGGGTACAAATAATACAACATAAAAATTAATTGAAATTTTTTTAAAATTTTTGAAGAAAAACCCTCATTGGGACTCATAAGCCCATCTAGGTGATTTAGTCCTAGTGTAGAATTTGAACTACTTTTTTTCAAAATTTACAATTCTATTTTTTTGCTTCTATTTGTTGTGGATAATTTGGTTTTTAGTTCATAGATTTTTTTCTATATTTGTTTCATTGCACTTAGTGTATATTTCATTTGCATTCAACTTGCATTTAGTATCCCTTGCATGAATATTTGGTGTCCTATTTCTAATACTATAGTTTGACAAAGTTCAAGACTCATGTCATCCTATGATAGCACAATTTTCATGGATCTTGGGTTGCCTAGCTCTTTCACTCCTAGTATTAGCACTAGTACAATAGGTATGGACCATACCCTTAACAACTCTAAGTAGTGTGATGCACGCTAAAATAAGGATTGATAGTGTTCTGTAAGAAAACATAATTCAAATTAATGAAGATTTAGAAAACCTACAACATCAAGTGAAAAATGACTAGATTTCAACTATTTCCATCCCTACCATAGATAACATTCATCACATGCTTGAAAGTGAAGATGGACTTGACCTTGCAAAAAACATAGTTCAAATCTTTGGAAAATAATTCCCCTCAAGCACTAGTTGTCCTTTACCTACGAATAATGTCACAAGTCAAGGAGGAATTGAAATTTATCCTCTCACAATAGTTGCCTCTATTCCTACCTATACCAACCCTCAAGTAACAAAAAAATGCAACTGAGTAGTAATGTGATTACTTCCTCATGTATTTCCACTAGCACATCTAGTACCCTTGTGCCATTGCAAGTCATATATTCTACCACTTTAGTACCTATAAGCATTCCATTCACTTGTCCTTAAAACACATACAAACCTCCACCATTTTCACTGCCATCTCATAACACAAGCAATGACCCTCTTATAAATCAACTCTTCCAAACCATTTCATCCCTGCAAAAATAAGTTTCTACCACCAACCAAAATAAAAATGGCCCACCTACATATTATTTCAAAAGAAGCAAACTGTCCTTGGAGATATTGTGAACACCAATTCCACAAGGTGTAGAGGTTCCTAGATTTGAGAAAAATTGAGGAAAGGGAGACCCTTCAAACTATTTTTCTTCTTATACTCCCTTATGTAGTGACTTTGTCCTTGGTGATAAACTCTTGGCTAAGATTTTCCCTAGGTCCTTAAGGGATACTACATTAGAATGGTTTTCTTCATTACCAAACAACTTGATTCATTCATTCAATGAACTTGTTGAGGCCTTTATAAACCATTTCCAAGTGCATATTACTCCTAAGATGACCTTGCTTGATTGATGATATACAATAAAAAAGAAGAAGAAAAGATGACTGACTGTACCTCACACTACTAATCACTTTACTCCTAAATTTATGTCAAGGTTCTCAACCCTCACCTTCAAAATATGTTCATAGAGAATTTAAAAAGTAAGATACAAGACAAGCTTACCATGATGAAATTCACCTCCTTCATGCACTTGTGTACTACCCTCCATGATTATCAAAATTTGGTTAGTATTTGTGATGCCAAACCCAACTCTAGCCAAAATTAGAAGTCTGAGTCCACAAACCAAAAGAATTTTCAACCTTTTAGAAAATATAATAAAGGCTTCCTTCAATTCAGTCCACCTCAACAAACAACTCATAATGTGAATAACCAAGTAGCTACTATTAAAGCAACGATACCCTTTAGCTATGGGGACTCGAAAAGACAATTCACTCCCTTACTTGAAACCCTTCACAATATAATGATAAAAAAATTAGCATAGAAAATGATTACCTTGCCTAGATTGTTAAAATACCCAACCCTAATAAATGATTTCCCACAAAATATAGACCAAATTCTTACTGCCATTATCACCGACAAAATGGAAACAATACAAAACATTGTAAGCTTATTAAAAATCTTGTGGAAGACCTCATTGATTCAAATTCCCTTTCCATTGGCGGTGTTAATGAAATAGGAAATAAGTCCATTACCCTTCCTAACCAAAAATTACAAATCTTTACGAACCCCATATCGAAACATAATATTTAATTTGTCAAAGCTAGTTAAACTACAAAGAATGATGTGATGAATATTGATACGGATGATGATAACAATGATACTATTCAACATGATCCTATAGATAATGATCCTATGGATGATATGGTAGGAGTGATAGATGTCATTCCTTGTAAGGGCCAAACTAAAAAATCCTTTTGAAATTACTTTCTCCTCACAAGATATACTTAAGCATGCACCTGATGGTCCTATTTACATAGTTGTCTGAATCTATGATAAGCCCACTAATGGGGTATTAATAGATCTCACCTGTGGCAAGAATTTGATCACCAAAGAATTCTTATTTCTACATGAACTCTATCAAGATATTTATGATAAAAAAAAAGCATGCACCAAGACGAATAATGGTTTTTCGTGCCCTACAATGGGATATATCACCCTTCCTTTACAAATAGGACTGAAAAAAATTAGATATCTCATTCTTCATCATCCCTCAGTCAGACAAATTTCATGTGAAACTAGAATATCCTTGGCTTCACTCCACGAATGCAGTCCCTTTAGTCGCACATAAATGCTTAAAGTTTCCCTTTGAAAATGAAATTTACATTATCCATCATAGTGGCTTTAACCCTTTTTCTTCCCATGGAAACGGTTCCTTAGATTTATTTTTTCCTGAGCCTATAGAACCTATCAAAAAATGAGGATAATTCTTTTCCAAATCCTATGAAAAGTTCAAGGCAAATAAAATAGCATAATTATCCCTCTAAATCATGGCTCCATCCACCACTGAGCCTACCATCCTTGACGGAACCATGATTTAACCTAAAGAAATTACAAATAATCAAGACCATCCCAAGACAAAACCTTCACCTACTTCCTACAAAATAATAAGAGACAATGAAAACAATCTAGTCATACCTCCTAGAATAAAACAAGTCTATAAAGTCAAAGAGAGAGTGGCTGAAAAAACTTTTGTGGTTCCTTTCATTCTTCCCCTTAGGGAAGAAAATAAACCTATGGGTGATCATCCTGCTCCTACACAAACTCAATTGGAAAATTGAACTAAAAGAAATAAAGGTACCAGAGAGCATAGGTGTAGACATCGTGACCTTTCTCATAGGTTAAACATGGAAATAAACAAAGAAAATAAAGACCCAAACTTAGCCAAAGTAATGTATGATGTGTCTTCCCTCTCTATGAAACAAAAACATCCTATAGAATAATCACAACAAGATTTAAACCCTTCTTTGGACATTATCATTCAACCTCATGTTGTGATAAATTTGGATGATGATGATGAGATTACTAAAATTGATGAGAAGGTACATAATGAATAGAATACATTATTTTCCTCTTCTATGAGGATAAAAAAAAAATCTCCTAAGAAGTGTGTTGAACTTGGAAATGGCCCTAGTTCAACACTTGCTATTGTCCATTTGGCTAGTTGTCCACCTTCTACATACAATGAACATGATTGGTATGTAGAAAACCTATTTTAGGTTGAATCGCATTGTCCTTGCTATTATTTTGCATCATTTTATTATTTGTGATTGCATACACATGATGTGATACCCAATACTACTTTGTTTGATGTTCTCTCTCTTTGTGAAATTCCTCTATTTGTATCTTCATTCTTCTCTATGTCATAAATTTTAAATATTTTCCTTTTATCTTTTCATTTCTATTGTATTTTCCTTTTGGGGATGACACAAGGTGTTGAGTCATCCATGTCTCTTCCATATTGACCCAAAATATTTTCCTTATCTCTTTTTATTTGTCTTGTGTTTTCCTTTTGGGGATGACACAAGGCATTGAGAAATGCATGTATCTTCCATGTTGACTGGAAAGGTTTTTCTTTGTTTTCACCCTCGTTGTGTCATTCTTCTAGTTCTATGAGTATTTGGGGAATGATGATAATTTTGAGCTCCCTAAAAAAATTTAGCAAGAACATACTGACCCCAAATCCATAGATCCCTTCTAAGTTTGGATTTTAATTTTAGGGGAAACCTCTCCCTTATCTTTTGCATGACGTAGCTTTATTTAGAAACATATGACTTGGCATAGGGCTTTCCAAATTAGTTCTAGTGTCTTTTTTATTGTTATCATTTATCATTTGATACTTTAAAGTAATTTCTCATAGCATTGTGTTTAGAAATTTCTTTAAAGTGGTGGCATACATGGGTATGTGCAGGATCATCATGGAAAAAATAGGTCCTTAACTGGCAAAAATTTGAGAAAAATAAGAGTTAGGCCACTTCACATAAAAATTTGAATAAGTTATCTATATTATTTCAAAAATATGTAAGAATAGAATCTATAGCAAATTGAATGTAGTTTCTAATCTACTAGGTTTGTTTTAAAAGAAAACTATTAGGCGAAATTTTGAAATTTCAATGCAGTAGTACTTAAATTTTAGGGAAAAAATGAGAAGTAGGTGTCTATCTAACCACCCTAACCACAATAAAGTGATAATATTTTTTATAAGACTTTACATATAATTAGACTCATGTCCTAATGTGATGCATAGTTTTTTGTAATTTTTTTCCAAGTAAATAATTAATTATGATTTTTTTATTACAACTTTTTAAAAATATAAAAAATCGTATACAGTCTGACCACCTTAACTTGGTCAAAACTTTATGAAATTCAATATTTATTTTTTTAATCCTATATTATGTGAAGCATAGAATGTGATGCATGTTTTGGATTCAAAAAATGTGATACCGTTTGAAAGGTATAGATGTTTTTCAATTAGCCTATCAATTAGGACTTTAGTTTTAATTCAAATAGAAAATGAATAATAATTACTTATTAAATTAAAAGTAACGATAATTGATATTGGTGGAAAACTGAGAATCTCCTTTAAAAACCCTTTTCGTTTCATCAATTTTAGGTAAAAAAAAAAAGTCTTCAGCCACATACCCATCATATTGCCACTTTTTGGCCCATCGTGATCCTACATATACCCACATTGGCATTATTATTTTGCATTTTTTTCTTTTTCATGGTTCATGGTGTAGTCTTCTTACTTATATGCAATGTTTTTTTCACTTTGTGGTGACATTGGGTGTAATGTACCTCAAGAGTTTGATCTCTCTTAGCATATTATATTCCTCTTAGTGGCTTGATGTGACACACTATATCCCTTAAGTAGCGAATCTTCTATTCTTTGATTGGTCCTCTCTTGGAGACATTAGGCACAATTTACCCTAAACTAAGATCTCACATGAACTACGAAAGACCATTTTGATCATTCTTTAGATTTTTCATTTACATTTTCAGTTATATGGCCACCTTGCATAACAAACTTTCCATGCCTTTGGAGCCATCTTGTTTGTTCATGAGTTCCAAGCATACAAAGTTTTGCTTGCCTCATGAAGCTTGAAGGTCATTTTTGTATGGAGCCTTAACAATGTTATTAGAAGGTATAACTTTGGTATTGTTTGAAGGGAAGCTGAGTAAAGGCATGACTTTCCCTTAGCCACTCATGTATGTGTGTGAGCGCATACAGTCTGTGTGTGTATAGTGTCTCACCTTCTTGGATTACTCACATAGTGGACAACCTAGAGTTTCATTTCCTGAGAGTGAGTGTGCATTTTTGGAAAAATATCCTAGATCTCATCTACATCATGTTGAAAAAATGGTCAAAGCTTGATCAACTACTTCTTTTACATTTTCTTCTCTCCTCGACTTTGGTATTGTATGCTCATTCCCTGTTATTGCTCTTCATATCATTTTCATGTGTGTTATTTTGTTCCTATGTTAGTTTGTCATTGGACCTTGGTCTTGGGGGCTTGCATGACCCTCTTGATCATGGCCATCCTGTCTTACCAAAATTATTGCATTTGGACCCCTCTTGATGTGCGTCGGTCTAATTTAGTGTGAGTTGGAAGCAAGTTCCTCCTCTCACTAAAGTGTGGGCTATATTTTGGTAGAACACCTAAAACATTATTTGTGTTCCCCTTGAAATTTTGAAAAAATTGTCTTATTTCATGTCTTTGGTCTTAGGTTTTCTCTTTTCACCATGCCTTTGGGCTTATGATTTTCTAAAACCCTTTCCAAAATACCTTAATTCTATGCCCTTTAATAATTTTGTAATTTGTCATTGACCTCTTATCATCAATTCCTAGTCATTCAAGTTGTAACTTATGCCTTTTGAATTGTTCTATTGACTGGCCCCTGAGTCCTAGAAATCCTCTTGTTACCTATCGTCCTATTAAAAACATTTCCTTTACACTATGTGGATAACAAGTCATCAAAGTATTTGTTGTTTCTAAGGTTTCATCCTTATGTTTTATATCCTCGCCCATCATTTACCTAGTAATGGCCCCTTTTTAGAAACTAGCAATTGTCATGTGTAGATTTCCTATTTTATGAGGACCGTTGAATTGCTAGAGTTAGGATTTCTAGCTCATCCTAAGACAGTAAGTTGAATTGCTTCTCTACTATTGAATTTTTTTGATACTTGCTAAATTTTGGTTTTCCAATCCTGAATTATTGTTAGGGTGTTTTGGTTTATAGATTTCTTTTAAAGTTTGATGTTCATTTTGAATAATTAGTTAGTCCTGAATTGCTATTGTACATTTCAAACCCTTGCTTGAGCCATAGGTTTTATTTTGTGAAACCATAAACCCTATTTTACAATAACCCTTGAGTCATGACTCCTAAAGTGAAAGTCTCTTCATCAAAAGGGGAAGCCTTAGGCTCTAAAGTTCCCATCATACCTTTAATTAAGGACCTAACTGATCAGTTGCCACCCTCTACTAATGAAAAACCTAAGGTTCAATTACTCTTCCATAGTGCATAAGTAGTAGAGGGCCTCATTGATAAGCATAGTGCTATTAGGGATGACACATTTCCTTACACTGGATTGGAATTGTTGAGTGGATGGTTTTGAAATAGAAATTTTGGTGTTCTAGTTGGCAACCCCTACAATCTTGAATTTGGAAAAGTGACTATGCAAAATGTCTACTTGGATGTTGATTTTTTGAAAGAAATAGTGGCCAATTATGATCCGGTCAGAAGGACTATGAGGTTCTTTGATGGAGTTGATATGGTTAAAGTCACTAGGGAGGAGATTTCTCATGTTTTCAATCTCATTGAATGGAGTGAGGACATGGCTCAGATTGATGAGAACATTCTTAGAGAAGAATATGTGAAAACTAAGCATTCATTCAAATCCAATTTATTGCAAAAATAGCTAGCAACAATTGAGGGTAGAAGGGTTGCATGGGGATCATTTAATAAGGAGCCATATCCTATTAAATATTGTAACCCTTATTTTTTAAAAACTTTCTACTCCATCTATTAGATTATTGGCTATGACCTAGTCATTGGAATGCCCATGGAATGGATGTATATGGAAGCCAATAGACAACACCCCCATTATTGCATGATATATAATTATGGAGGATTTCTTGCAGAGAGATCATGATGGTCTAGATAACAGTAATAGAAAATTTTACTATGTGATTTTTGAGAATCTATTTTCCTCTGAGTTGAGAAGAGCTCTAGCTATGAACATTCCAAGTATTCTTAAGGCCTTGCATTATATTTTAAGACCCAAGGATAGGAGGCATGAACTAGAGGTTGATCATAATTGGGGAGATGTTATCCCCTATCCCACATATACTTTTTTGAGAGTCTATGGTGCTATCGTCTCACCTCACTTATTTCCTAAATACATGTGCCAAAAAGAATTAGGTTTCTTGAAGTAATGTGACAGTTGGGAAGTGTGGAGAACAATCATTTGAAGGGTCAAGGAAAGGGAAAAGTGTTCCTTTCATACACCTGGTTCTTCGATTTTGTAATGATTAAAGGAGATTGGTATAATATAAATGATATACTCAAGACTTTTAGCTTGAGGAGAGTAGGAGTAAGGGATAATCATGATCCTAAAGGTTCATAGCCTAGATGAAGATGATGAATAAGAGTTCCATGTTTGAATACATTTTCTAATATCTTGAGGATGTAATAATCATCATTTTTGATCTTTTGAAGTAGGAGGATAGAAAATAAAACTAGATTTCTTTTGATAAAATGTAGAGGAAAATAAGGGAAAGGTACCTTGAATTCACTTCTCTCACAAAAAATTTTCAATGTAATGTAGAGAATAGAACATATGTTCCATAATTTTGAGATGGTGGTTGGTCATCTTGAAAGTGAGAGGATACTTCAGGATAAAGGGAAAGCCCCTATGTAAAAGGAATCGGATGGAGGATAAATCCTTGTTATGGATGAAAGGCCTACATATCACCCTCCTAAGGCACAAAAAATAAAGTTTTTCATAAGGATAAATAAAAAAGAAAATAAAGAAGATGTAGTTGCTACTTCCTCTCACAAAGAGGAGCAAAGAGCTCTTTCTCCAGTGCTAAAAGTGTCGCCACCATCTCCTCCAAGGAAGAATGAACCTAAAATTGTTGATGTTTATTTCCCACCATAGTATGCATCACCACCAAAGGATTGACCACTGAAGAAGAAAAATGTCAAATCAACAAGTTTTGTGGATTTTGATGATGATGAATATGATGAAGAAATTTTGGTATTAGAATGGGAAATGCAAGAGGGAGTGCCTTTGACACTGGAAATTTATTTTCCACAATAGTTGGGTATGAGCTTGAGGAAAGTTGACTTTACTAGGATTAATAACACTGATGATGTTAGGATGGAAGCATGAACAAGATTTATAGAGGATGATTCATTTGTAAGATCTCAAGCTTTCATGGAGTTTTCCTATAGGGCTAAGAAGGATGAATATGTCAACAATGTGGTTAAAGTAAAAAAGTATTCATCCAGAGTCACCTGATGCAACTATTCAAGCATAGATCTTAAAATAAATGAAAGCTAAATTTCATGGAATGACTCCAGATGAAGGTAGGGAGATAGTAAGGAATAGTGGTTTCCTATTGTTACTAGAATGGGATCTAGCCTCTTCGATTTATTTTGATATAATAAAAGTATGTGATGGAGCTCTTTATTATTCAAAGGAAGAAGCTACAATTGCACTACAAGGATCTACATTTAGTGAGTAGTGAGATACACTAGCTATATGGGCCTTAGCCCTAGCACAAAGAATCCTGACATTGTAGAGCTTGCACTAGACTATAGGGGAGGCATGATAATAAAGAGAGTGTGAGAGACATTAGTTATTAAAGAAGAAATAATGCCAAAATTTTTTGCTCAGTTTACAAAAGCTATAGTGGAGTTAGTAACTATAGAAAAGGAACAATTTAGAAAGCAATAAAATGGTTTGTTGGTTGATTATGGAAAGAATCAACAACAAAAAATGCAGCAACAAATAGAGCTATCATTATTAAAGGATAAGTTTCAAAACCTAAAATTAGGAGAACAAAAATAGACTTGTGCTACTTCTCCTATCACTTCACATGAGCCAACACCTATTGATTACACCCTTTCAACAAGTTCCTCATGGGGAATTGTGCCATACAACATGGGAATTGTACCCATTTTAGTGGTGGAGTTGGACAAATCAAAATCATTGTAGATAGAGGAAGGTGCTAACAAAAAGGAGTTGCTTGAACAACTAAGAGTTTACAAAGAAAAATATGACAATCATAATAGGGAGATATTTGTTAGTAATATGAAGATTGTCACTGTAGTCTTGGAGCATTTAAATAGAGGGGTTAATAAAAGATTGAATAACATTCATTCTAACTATTCATCCATGAAGTTTGTTATAAAAAATTTTGACACTGACAAAGAGATAGCCATTCTGCTTATGGAGACATGGATCCCTAGGCTACAAGAATTGAGAATGATGTCTATCAGAGCCAAGCATGATGTTAACAATCTTGAAAAACTTAAGCCCACCATTCAAATTGTAAATGAAATTGAGGAGTTCAAGGGGAATATAGAGCCTTTTGAAACCAAGATAAGGGAATTTGTCAAGAATTTTCATGAAATGCATCATGGTATCCTTCCATCCATTTTAAAGGATGATGTAAACATCAAAATCATATAGGACTAGAGAAAATAAACTAGTGAAGTCATTTCAAATCAAGCTACTTTGATTTGTCAAGGGAATGATATTGGTATGCTAGAGAATAACTTGGACATGTTGTCCGATGTAGTAGATTGTTCTGGTAGAGTTTGATAAAGAAGCAAATCAGGTTGTTACCAAGTATTCACCTTATAGATAGAGGGCTAATAATGTCACAAGTTTTAAGTGGCCCATTGAGGATGAATTCCAAGCCTAGAAGAATAAGTACATGTATGTACTAGATGATTGAGTTCCAATTGTGGAGTGGTGAGTTAAATTTTGGTCTTGAAATATGCATCCATGGTGAATAACAGATGGGAGAAGCACAATGCATAGCCTAGACCTAGTACAAATTAGGATTTTGTTGAATTATTGTAAAATATTTTTCTTTCCCGAACATGAAGATTGGTGGCACAAATGCTAACTTGGATGGGTCTATTACCTCTCCTTTTATTGCTTTTCATGCTTTAGAGTTATGTTGATTAGGCGCACATGTGGATAACACCTTTTTCTTGTGAGGAAGATGTTTTGATGTTGTTGCAATGAATGAAAGGTACCTTTTGGAAGGTGAGTGTATCTCTTCATCAATACTTTTTTTCTTTTCTTATATGCTTTCCCCCACTTTCAACTTAGGTGCAAATATAATTGTTTGGGGAATTTTGAAATTGAAATGAAATGTATGTCAAATGTAAATGTGACTTTAATTGTAATTTGGCCCAATGCTTGTTGCTCCCATGTTTCTATAAATAGAATTTCAAGGCTAATTACACAGTTCTTTTGATGGTTAAAAATTTTGAGCTCATGTATGAGTAATTTTGTAATTCAAGCATAGAGAAAAAAAGTAGTGTTGAGTATTATGAATGTATTAGTTTTTGTAATGAACATAATGGTTCTATAGTAGCAATGGTGTATGAATGAAAATTTTATATTCTGGATCAGTTTCTCTCATCTATATTTTTTCTTTTGAATTATGAATAAAATGATCAAGGATCTTTTATTATTCTTCAATCACTCTGGTTGAATGTATGATTTTGTCTATGCTTTAGTTAAAAGAACTAATTAAATTTTTTAAATGTGATCAGAGGTTTGTGAGGTAAAAATTCAAGGATTACTAAGAATTTTCTATTTCTAGAAACATCAAGTTGAGTATTACAAAGCAATATATCAATAGTGTATAACTGATTGTTTCCATTGATAATATATTATAGTTTATTGCAAGTGTGAGTCTGCCACCCATAGATAAAGCCCTGGTCTATTATTTTAGTCATTCTAGATGTAAGTGAGCCTACTCATGCCTAACAAAGAATACAAATCTTAATTACAATTTTTGACACACTTGTAATTGCAATACAGTGTTAGGAAGTACCACTCATTCCTTGATTTAGGTAACAATTCATTAAAGCATTACCAAAATCCTTAAAGAATTTTGTCTATTTGCATCTAATAGGAATGCATCTATTTGTTTCAATGTTCATGATAATATGGAATAAGAGTATCATATAGACATTGTCAGGATCACCCTCCTTAGTTTCACAGAGCCTGAAGTGTAGAAGTAGAGGCCTAACAATCCTTTACTTATTCATTGGCCAATCCTTACCTTTTCTTATCATTGAATTTTTTAAAATTCATAGGCATATTGCAATATTCAGTTTGGTTCTAAAAAAAATCCAATAGATTAGCAACTCCACTGGGGAAATTCCTAGTCCAACATCTATAGGTTAGACCTTGTACAATTAGAGTCAAGTATTTCATTGTTCTTCACTGCTTGGAGAGAAATTTGTTCAAATTTTCATCATATCAGTCTACCCTAGTTTTATGTGACAAGTTTTGGTTCATTATTTCATCTTGTGTTGGGTATTTTCAAAATTTTCTTTGAGATTGCAAGTGTGACTCCAAAGTGTAATAAATTTATATTTCCCAATGTTCTGGGTCATGGCTGTAAAGTCTCTAGTACCATTGTGAGAATAAATTCCCAAAGAGAAAGTGAGAGAGAGAGAATTATGAGGGAAAATTTGACACCATGAGGAAGACTAGAAGCTATACGAAGAAGCATCCTAAGTAGGAGTCTGAGCATTCAAAGCAAATGCAACCAACCTAGAAAATGAAAAATATCAAATCAATTCTACTAAATTTCTCACTGATGCATCTCATATTTTAATAATGAGGTAAATAGTACAAATTTTCATGAAGAAGCACATGAAGCTGCAATTCCTAATGTAAATGAAGGAAGTTTTCCCATTGAATAATTCTTTGGAAATGAACTTGACATGTCAAGAGAAGAAGATAGGTGGGAATTCTAGGAAAAAATAAGAGGTTTTCAAATCATTCAGCTCTTGGAGTTGGATTTGTCTTTAATGGTGATAATTTTAAGCCAAGAGGTGATTCCCCTAGTGTAGCCTTGCACCATTCCTTGAGGAAGCACCAACCAATCTTACCTTCTATACTCCTAACTCGAGTGAGGGTGGAGATGTCTTGGAAGATGAAGAATACATATACAAAGACATGCAAGCCTTAGAAGAAGAAGAACTTAGCCTTAAGGAAGAATAAGAACATAGAATCAAGGATTTGAGGGAAAAACAAGAAAAGGAGATGAAGGAGAGGGAGGATAGAATTAAAGCTAAGATTCTTGAAAGAGATGCTCGAAATCAAAGAGTAGAAAATATGAAAGATGGTACAAAGAAAAAGGTACTTTCTGAAAATGCCTCTTAGTGTATTGTTAAGACAACGTTTATCCCTCCTAAGGTAACCATCCTAATGGGAACCTCTACTGCAAATACTTATACCACATCCATTGCAACCACTAAGACCTTTGATCCATTTGCTTCTGCTAAGCAATCACAACCTATAGATCATGGGAAGAATCCCATTGACCAACATAAGAAACTACCTTTAATTCCTTTAATACCAACAACAATACAAGTACAAATACCTCATCGAATAGTGCTTCCACCCAAAATTTTAAGATTAATCCTACTTCATCAAATGCACTTCCAAACCCTGAGATATTGAGATTGTAACTATTGAATGACTAGTTGCAACAAGATTTGAATAAAGATGAAATTGAAGCTACAAATGTAGAGATAGCTAGAAAGATCTATTTCCTTAAGATTTTTATACCTTACCTAGTAGCTTCAAGCTCTAGACATGCTAACAATGATTCACAAAATAAAAAGTCTGAGGGACACACACCTAGGGTAGGTGGTGGTGGAGATCAGGGTGGTGGAGGTGGAGGAAATGATTAAAACAAGAATTCTTATTCTGAATATGGTGATGGAAAGAAGAGAGGTGGTAGTAATGGTGGAGATGGAAATGGTAATGATAAGAATCATTCTGATGACATAAAGGATGATGAGCCTAGAAATACTGATATAGACTAAGCAACTAGAAGTCCAATGTAAGTGGAAAGATATCATTTTTTGTTCTTTATTTTGATTTCTGGTTATCCTAATCCATCTTTTGAAGACTTTAGGCCTACCTTGGTAAGATTCTTTTGTAACAATTCCTTAAGTGGTGAGGATCACCTCAAAGAATTTCCTAATTTCATGGATAATTTGAAGTAGAAGTTGAGGATGTTATGATGAAGCTATTCATGTAGTCACTCATTGAGGATGTTAGTGAATGGTATAGAAGTTTACCTGCTTAAAGTATTGGTTCCTAGGAGGAGTTTAAGAGAATTTTAAAATAGCAGTATGGTGATAAAAATGATTCAATGCCTCTTTTAAATCAATTCAATAATATTGCTAAAGGATTCAATGAGGTTGTAGTTGACTTCAATGTGAGGTTCCAAAAGGCCATGAAACAGTTAGTCCATCATTTACAATTAAATGATAGTCTGTGTTTGGTGAATTATTGCAATGTATGTGATGCAAATATGGGCTATCATCTATGGGAAAAAAATCCTTAGGCATTGAGGGAAGCTTTTAAGATGGTAATTCATATTGACAATATTGGTAGAGAAACTAGCAAGGTTGGGAGAAGGGATGATGTAAAAATCCTCAAGAACCCAAAGAGAGAAGATAAAAACTATGGTGCTAAGGGAGGTTCACTTGAGGACAAGATTAACAATTTTACAAATAATATGAAGGATATTAGTTACATAATTTCTAAGAAAGAAAAGGTTATTTCAAATAAAAAGTCCAACTGTCATAAGAATGAGAGACCCCTTTGATTGCAAGATCATCCATATAACATAAATTGGAATAATGGGAAGCCCATTCCTAAAAATTAGAAGAATGCTCAAAACAAGGTCCCTCCAGATTCTTTGCAAAAAAACTCAAGCAATTTTGTTGATGAGACCCCTTGGTGCATGGTTTTTTAGATGCCACATTCTTCTCGCCAATGCACAATTGCACAGTTTTTTGAAGTTAAAGAAGGTGTTCCAAAATATTATGATCAGTATCATGAGGATGATATTGAAATAAATATGATCATAGACCGGTTTGATTTTGTTAATAATGAATGCTCATCTAATTTGGAGTTTCTTGAACTTGATGTGGATGATCAAAGGCATATCACTACTACATATCACTAAGTTCTCTCTAATGAAGTGTATGCATTAGAGGTAACTAGAGATAATGTGTCTCTGAGGAAAACTTTAGATGAATAAATTGCAAGATATAAAATGGCCTTGGATACACAAGTGAAAGGTTCATATCATCTAAGGAACAAAATAATGGGCACTGACCAAGATAGCTCTACTGGTCTCTTTATCAAAGAGTAGAATGTGAAAGACAAAGAGAAAAAAATTGATGGAAAAGGGGAGGGATTTAAATCCAAGGAAAGTAAGGGAGACAAAATTTGGGATAAGAAATTTGATAAACCAAAAACAAATGGAGAGCCCACATCCACTACTGTAAAGATAAAAACATAAAAGCAAAATTTTGAATCTGAAAGGAAGGATGACAAGCCTAGAGTTAAAACATCAAGGGATCAACAAAAGGAGAGAAATAAAAAACAAGTTATGGTCCCAATTGATTTTCCTAAATACACTACTATTGGTATGTTTCATTTTCTTCTTCAAGTAAAAGTTTATGTTCCTTTGCTTGAGATGATGAGAATTGACGAGCAAAAACAAAAGGCAAGAACCCCTATCAATGGTGCTACTATACCTTGTAGTGAATTAGTGGTGTCCACTCCACCCAGAGTGAGTGAAAAAAAATAGAAAGAAAAAGAATTAGAGGGAGTAATATTGAGATCCCTCATATTTTTCTAGGAAATTCAGTGACTGCCTATATTGGAAAGATAGACCCACTTTTTCTCATACTGATTGTTGAGGAAATTTTTTTGAAAAATTATATCATTGATTTTGGAGCATCCAAAAATATAATGCTATAAAATATCATGGAGGAATTAGGATTGAAAGTTGATAGTACCCATGGAAAATTTTATGCTACAGACTCAAGCAAAGTCCCTATGACTGGTGTAATCAATGAGCTTCCTTATATAATACATTTATATCCAAAGAAAGAGTTCAAGTTGAGTGTGGTGGTTGTAGATATCCCACCCAACTGTGGAATGTTACTATATCTAGGAAGTGGAGTGCTTCCATGAGGGGTGACATGAAATGTGATATGTCTTATGATACTTTCCCAATTGATGATAAGGATGTCAAAGTGGTTAGAGAAATAAAGTGTGACATATGATGGAGCATTCTCCTAAAGATGATATAATTCATTTTGTAGATATTGATATCTATGAGTTTAAGGTGGAAGACATAGCAAGAGAAAGTGACAGGTGGCCTACACCCATAGACAATGGAGTTAGAAGATTATCTGATAAGGATGGACTATATAGGATGCATTTTGATGTTGCAAGTTCTAAAGAGTTGTTTGGTGTAGGTATATTGCTAGCATCACCTAGTGGCAAGACATAAGTTTCCTTTCACTTTGTCTTTTATCTTCACAAACAATGTGGCAAAGTAGGAGGCATTGCTAATAAGATTGAGACTAGTTGAAAAGAATGGGATAAAGAATCTAATGGTGATATGTGACTCTAAGTTAGTAATATCCAAAGTAAGATCCATATATGCATCCAAGAATAAAAGATTAAAACAATATAAAAATGTTGTCTAGGATTCCATTGACCAGTTTGATGCATTTACAATTGACTATTTTGAGAGAGATCAGAATAGAGTGGTAGACTTGCTTGCAAACATTGCACTTAGACATGATGACATAAATTTTATAGGTATCTCCAAGGTTGAGGTACAATTAAGGCCATCAATCCCTGATAATGTATATAATTGGAAAATATTCAACAATGATAAAGATATTTTGAAGTGCGTTGATGAATATGAGAGTTAGAAGATTCATTTTGCAGCTTTTGTTGAAAATATTGATGGTAAAGATACAATATTTAGGAATGAAGTCATTTAGCTAAAGAAAAATAAGATTCCCAAGGGGCTTGTGGAATTAGAGAGATATTGGGGACTGAAAATGCCCCTAAAAGGTATATGTGGGAAAAAAGATCATGAAACCTATGATCAAGGAAATGTTGATTGCTTTATTGAGAAAATACCGGCACATCTTTGCTTGGTCATACGATGACTTGAATCATATAGAAGGAATTGTTCCAAAATGAGATTCCCTTGAAAGAAAATTCCAACCCTCTTAGGAAAAAGCAAAGATCCATCAATCCAACCTTAGCTTTGAAAATTTAGGAGGAATTATTTAAGCTAAGGGATGGTGGCATTATAAATCCTATTAGGAATTCCTTGTGGGTGTCTAATTTACTGCGAGTTAGGAAGAAAAATGGTGATATAAGATTATGTATGGATTTTAGAAATTTGAACATATCATCATTGAAGGATAACTATCCACTGCCAAACATAGGAGCCATGTTGTAGAAGGAAACTAGCTGTGAGCTATTGTCTATGATGGATGGTTTTTTAGGATACAACCAAGTAAAAGTGAAGGAGTCTTAGCATTACAAGACTAAATTTACAACTCCATGGGGCACCTATGTGTATGTTATAATGCCATTTGGTTTAATCAACACATGTGATACTTTCCTAAGGGCTATGGACGTAGCCTTTACTGATTTAATTGACTTGTTCTTGGCAATTTACCAAAATGATTTTACAGCTTACTCCAAGAAAGAAGAAGATCATGTTTCATGTACTTGAAGAAGATATTCATTAGGGAATTAGAGTATGGAATATCACTCAACCCAAAAAAGTGTTCCTTTGGAGTTGTAGAAGGAAAATATTTAGGGCACATTGTGTCCAAGGAGGGAGTGAGAATTGACCTTGAGAGGGTAGCTACCATAGACAAGATTCCCTAGCCAAAGAATGTAAAAATTATTCAATAATTATTTCATTAGATTAACTTCTTCAGGAGATGCATAACAAATTTTGTAGAGATCACAAGATCCATCTCCAAAGTGTTAAAAATGGAGAAAAGGCGGTTTGGAGTGAGGAGCCTAGCTAGGTATTCAAGAGAAAAAGTAGGCTATCAAAGAGGCTATAGTTTTGAAGTCTCCTAATTTTTATAAACCAATGCACATTTTCTCTTTTGCTTCTTTCTATACTATTGTTGTTGTGTCATTGCAGAAAAATGATGAAGGCTTTAAACAAGCTATTGCATTCTTTAGTAAGTCTTTATGGGCCGCAAAACTTAAATATGATATGACTAAGAAGCAAGAATATGCTTTATTTAAGGCTGTAAATAATTGCAAAACATACTTAATGGGAGCTACAATCATAGCCTTTTTACCAAGTGTTATTGTGAAGGACATTTTCACTCAATAAGAAACTATAGGCATGAGGTGTAGATGGATCAATAGGATCCAAGAGTTCAACATTGATGTCTAGATCACCAAGTTAATTGGAGGAAAATGCATAGAAAATATAATAGATGAAACTAACTTGGAGGAAAATCAGATAAATCAAGTGCAATCTATTGATGTTTCACCTATTTGTGACATGCAAACATGTGCTTAATACAAAAAATAGTGCAGTATTTACAAACTATGCAATGCCCAAAAGGTATGGCTGATAATAAAAAGAGAACATTGAAATTGCATGCCATTAATTATATTATCATTGATAATGAACTGTGGTGGAGGAGATCATATTGCATGTTGCTGAAGGGTGTGGATGGAAAGAAGGCATTAGAGATTTTCTAATAATTGCACAGTGGAGTGTTTGGTTACCATTACATGGTTGATACAACTACTCATAAGATCTTGAGGGCATGATTCTGGTGGTTGACTATTTTTAAAGATTCTCACAAGTTTATCAAGTCTTGTGATGCTTGCGAGAGGTTTGTAGGGAAATTGAAATTCTCAGGGAGTTTTCCACTTAGGCCTATTTTTGTGTTATGCCCCTTGCAAATAATGGGGTATAGACTTCATTGGTGAAATATCAAAAAAATCTAGTCAGAGGAATTCGTGGATCCTTGTTGCAACTAATTATTTCACAAAGTGGGTGGAAGATGATGGAGCCTCAAATTTAAGTCCTTGGTTTCTTTTTATTATTAGTTTGTCTTGATTATTCAGAAGGTACTTGGGGGTGGAATTTTACTTTGATTTTATGAAACCTTGGTGTTCTATCTTTGGGTTGGGTCTTTTCTATCGTTACCCTTTGGGAGGGGTTTTAAAAACAACTTATGTCCTATTGAATCATCTAGACCTAGTCCCTTTTAATAAAAATGCTAAATATTTCACTAGCCCCTTTTTATTTACTAAGGTTTGGGTTGGTCCATGCCCTATGCTTTTAAAACAACATTGAGTCATCGACTGTCATTGCCCTAGGTGGTGTCCCCTTCCCCTTATTTTTCTAAGTAACTTAAATGTTTTGTAGGGGTTATTTTGATGACCTTCTATTTCCCTGTGGTTGATCCTAACCATTCCCCGCAATCTCACAATGACACCACCGCTGGTTGTTTGGTGATTGCGATATTGTCGGTGGGTGCCATGTGTCCTAGGTTTCTAGTGTTGAAAAGAGTGAACAAAGTGTTTAATATGTATATCAAACTTTAATGCATTATAGACCGGGTTACTAAATCACATGTGAGATGCACATGCTCATGATCAACGGTGATGTTTTAACCTTGGTGAAAGGGTTGCTCAATGGATAGGTATTGATACTGCTTCTTGTTATGTATGATTGTGATCACCGATGAAGGGAATCAATGGCTGCCCACCATCATGTGATCCTAAACTGAAGGGAGTTTAGTGTTCACGATATCGTGGGCGGGCACCACGTGTATTCTTTTGATGCTGCATATTATGGTGGGCCCTTGATAATGACGTGGATATGAAGTCATCTTTTTTGAAGATGACTGTTCAATCATCTAACAAAAACAAGAGATTGACGATGAAGATTTAAATTTGCATCAAATATAATTGAGGTCATTGGCATGGCATGCAAGTAAGCTTTAATAGCGGATGAGACGTCTATGGGCCATTTTTCATAAATTTTAGTGTGAAATTCCATGAGTTACTTTCTTTGTCACTGCTTTTGTTTTAATGTAGTTCTTGTGGAGGGTTGTATTGTGTTGGTTAGGGGTCTTCTTGATTAATGTTCTAGGGTTATTGGTTCTTTTGAATTGTGCGAAATTGCAAAATTCTACTATAATTTCATTTTGGGTAGCCCTAGTTTGTGCACAAATTTGATATTAGGAGAAGCCTTGGTTGTTTGAAATGGCACCACTAAAGTAGCATTCTGGCCTTATTGATTATTTCAAAAGGAATCTATATGACGATTTCCTTGACCAATTCCCTTTGTCAACAAATGACAAGAAGAGGGGTTTGATCTTAATGAAGGTCACAACCTTAGGTGAGGGATTAAGATATAAAACCTATAAAATTGCAGATGCTAGGGTACCAATGATGGGCTTGGAAATGTTTAGGAGATGGTATGGGTAGTGAAATGCGTCTCATCCTTTTTCAAATGGTTGGAGATATGATATGGGAAAACCTATGGTACCAAATTTATTTCCTGATGCTGACATACTTAGGGCAGTGGTTGCACGATATGATCTTGTCACAAGGATTATCAAGGATAATGATGGCAGGGTTTTATTGAATATAAATTTGGATGAGATTTAGCAGGTTTTCGATTTAAGTGAATATCACTCATTCTTGGTCTGGATAGACTTTGAGGAAATGAAGTAGGAGTATGCCAAGTCACAACCTCTTTTCAGATCAAAATTGCTTCCTCCTCATCTAGCCAGAGCAGGTAGTTCAACGATTCACATCAGCCCAACTGACCGAGAACCTTTCAAGTTGAATTGTTTTGCTGATCATTTCTTGGAAACATTTTATTCACTTTACCAAATTTTAGGTTTTATCCCTAATACCGTGATGCCCATTGCTTATATGTTCATGGGGGCTCAATTTCAACATCCTAACTTTTCTATAGTGTATGACTATAGTTCTTTCCTTGCTGAAAGGATACATGAGGGTTTTCTGAAGTTGCATGAAGGGGACATTGGTACTCCTTTCTTTTGGTGCTCTTTATTGATGCATATGTTCTTGTATAATAATGCTGACTTCTTCTCATAGAAATGGAGCTAAGGCAGGAGGTGAATGGAGAAAAATTACCAGTGTAGGCTTTGAGTGCAGACTTGTTTTACAATAAGGGAGGTGCCAACTTTGTGCAATTTGATAACTGCTTTGCTTCCAAGCTCAAGGCTAGACTGATGGTGAATGTGCCAAGAATTCCTAAATATTTTCATAATTTCCTCACACCCAAAGTAAGGAGGCCTGATTTGAAGGTGTGTCATAATTGGGGTGACATTATTCTATACCCTATAAGCACTGTCCTAAGGGTTTATGGTTTCCAAGGAGCTCCTCATATTCTTCGATATAATGTACCATCAAGGATGGGATTTGTAGAGGTAATGTGGCAACTACGTTGCATTCATGAAGATAATTTGACAGGAAGAGGAAAATGGACTTTGTTCCCTAATTACATTGTTGTTTCAGACTTTGTATTTTCCAAGGGAGGATGGGTTCACTTTGATAGATATTTTGATGATTACCATTTGAAGAGTGGATCTAGGAGGTAGCATGATCTTGAGGGATTCTTTTCCCTATTCAGACAAATAATTAAGGGTGGCAGGTTTGCTCATATTTTCAATTTTCCTGAGGATTTGACTAGAAATGAGTTTGATTTGAGCCAACAAGAATTAAATAAAGATAAATGGATTGCTTATAAGAAAATACTGGCTATGGTGCATAGACTAGATCTAAAATAAAATCCACTGATGGAGTTCACTCCATTTCACAAAAGAATTGATTTCTTGATGAATAATTTCAAAGAAATCATGAGTACCCTAAGAACCAAGAAAGTCAATTTGGAAATGGACTCGAGAAGTCAAGGACTAGAGGAAAGGCTGACTTATTAGCCACCAGTGGACATGCCTCTATACAGGAGGAAGAGAGATGATAGCAGTGATGAAGAGGAAGAAAATAAAAAGGGAAAAAAAATAATGAATAAATCATCACAATCGGGTCATGGGATCAAGGAACCTAGAGGGATAATGATTGTTGATCTAGATTCACCACCTAGAAATGACCCTGCAGAGCTTCCATCAAAGCCAAGCCTTAAGAGGCAAAGAGTTGAGGAGTCACAAGAGGCTTTGGAGGATGAAATAATCATAACTGATGAGGACATGTAGATTGGTATCCCATCCCCTCCTAGATCAACACAATTGGTGCTAACTAATATGGATATAAAGGGAGAGTGTGTACAGGACGCCAGGATGGTGGCTTGCAAGGAATTCCTAGATGATGATGCCTTCGTGAAAACTCCTGTATTCTTGTAGTTAATTTGGAGGATGAAATTTGAAGAATATCAGGATAAATGCAAGAGAACAAGGGAATCAGGAACTGATAGGTCTGACCAGGAGAATAATGATGAAGTCAAAGCTAATTTAATGGAGAAATTCAAGAACATCACTCCTAATGAAGGGAGGAAACTTGTAACTCAGGCTGGTGTCTTACTTTTCCCTGAGTGAGACATAGCTAATGTTCTAGCATTCAATGCTATTATGTACTCTAAACATCCTATGCAAAATAGTGAAGAAGAAGTCAAGGAAGCCCTACAAGACTCTACCTTTAGTGAGGAATATGAGACTTTGGCCATATGGACATTGGCACCTTAGGGTAGAAAACCAAATGTGGTTGATATTAGCCCAAATCGAAGGGGCAAGATCATTATCAAGAGAGCTTCTGAAACCTCAACAACATAAGCCACAAGCCTAACATTGAATGTGGCCAAATTGGCCCAAAAGACAGCTGAAAGAGAGGAAGTTGAAAGGAAAATCTTGATGGAAAAGTACAATGCAATAATTGGGTAGTATAGTAGAATGCAACAGACAAATATTGAGATACAATCTGAAGTAGATAGATTAAGATACAAGCAGGTGGGAGAATCCTCTATTTCCCCTACTATCAAAGCATTACCTACTACTTCTAGGTCATTGCCCCCTATTATGCCAATCATTTCTACTCCTGGATCCCCAATTTAGACACCTGTTGATAGCCCTACACTAGGGACAGTTGAAGAGGATGTTCAGTACTCTATAGATCTTTCCAAAAGGTAGATGATGAATAAAATCACATAATTAAAGGCTTCCCTAAGGGCGAGTGAACATGGTGCTATAGCTAAACACAATGAGGTGGTTGACACTATTTTTGAGGCATTTAAATGAGAAGGTTGATTCTAGGTTGCCAACTGTACATTCTCTATATTCTTTATTCTTGGGTGGAATACAAAACATTAACAGAGATTGGGAAATGGTTCTACCTTTGATTGAGAAGTGGATCCCTCAGGCCACTGATTTAGATGTAAGGCTTCCAAATTTGATGCAAATAACAGGGCCTAGTCATTAAAGCCTACTCAATTTTTTGTGAAATCATTGAAGGGATTCTAGGCCCTGCCTGATGATTTGAGTAGGAAAATTAGAGAACTAGTAAAGAGTTTTGATGATTGGAATGATAATTTTCTGCCAAAGATAATAGATGCACAAGGAAATATTGAGACATTGTAGCAGTGGCAAAATAGGGAAGAAGAGATTATTAATGAACAAATCAAATTGATTTGTGATGACTCAGACCATGATTTGTTGGTGAGCAACATGGAGAAAATAATTAATACCAGCATGTTCTTAGAGTCATTTGAGAGGGAGGCCAACCAGGTTGTGGTGAAATTCACACCTTACAATACCAAGGTGATGGAGGTGGTGAATTTTAATTGGCCAACAGATGAGGAATATCATAATTGGGTGGACAAGTACTTAACCGAAGATGAGTGAAATGATGTCTACTACTAGCAACTAACAATTCAATAGTTATATTATAACTAATTTTGGTTTTGTTTCCATGGTGGCTTTGGGCACAAGTTTTGAGGTGTAATGAATGTTGTGGCTATTGTTTAATGAGTAGAATCAATGGAAAGATGCTCTGAGACTTGGTAGTTTTTATCATAGTTTTGAATTAGCACATAGCAGTCCAATTGACTAGTGACATGTGTAATTTCTAGCCTGATGCTTGTTTTCTCCTTTGTTTTCTATAAGAAGGATTTCAAGGCCAGAAAAGGGGGTTGGCAAGTTAGATATTTTGAAGGTTGAGTCTAGGTATAGTTGCAGAGCAGATTGTAAGAATTTTTTTTTTGAATGTTAAGGCAATTTAGGTTTGGGGTTATCTTGTAGTGGGTTTTAAAACTTATGAAGATTGGATGTTTTGTAACAGTACTAGTATTTAAGCTATGATGTTATATCTTGAGCTCAAGTCTCTTCTATGTACAAATATATCATAATTGTGAATAGAATAATCAAGGATTATGATGTTCATCTCATTGCTTTGATGTGTGTTTTTCATTTTGGGTTTAATTCAAAGAATTAATTAAAGTGCTTGGATGGAATCATGGATGGGTATGTTTGTAAAGGGATTTAGTAAGAAGTATTAGGCTAGGATAGGAATTGACATTATTATAATGTAATATTGCCAGGGATCATGTGTGCTAAGTATTTCAATTTGTCGATGAATTGTGAATGTTTGTGAGTTTGGCTCCCCAATGGTATATGGCACTGAACTAAATTGTATAAGTTTCTGAAACTCTACGTCAGTATGTCTTTTCTTAGGGCTTTCTGGAAAATTGCAAATAAAATAACCATCATAAGTTACAAAATAATGTTGTAATCATCTCATGCTCCAAGTAGTTGATATTACTGGTGAAAGGCCAATTCATTTTAGTGGTATCCTATTTTGTTGAGCTATTGTGGGATTATCTATGAATTGTTAATGATTGTTTATGATTTTGGTGTAGAGATCATAAGAAAATTATAGGGACCACCCTCCTAGATCTTGCAGATCCCAAAGTGTAGGAGGTTATTATGAAAATCCTCGTCAGTTCATCTAGGTCCCCTGAGCTTCCCTTTATTGGAATTGGGAATTCCATAGGTAGATTAGGAGATAAACCTGGTTTACAAGAAAAAACACCAACAAAATGGCGACTCTGTTGGGGAATTAGCTTGAATGTTTCTTGTTAGTGGGTTGGTTATCCATTTTGCATAGAGTCTACCATAGTATTTATGTGATTTGAAGGTTGAGCCTTGGGCATTGTGTTTCTTTATCCAATTAAGTGTGTTCATTCAAAAGTTGCATATACCTCATGCAATGTGTCTTGTGTATTGTTAGTACGAGAAATTCTGAGGATCTTTTAAGGTATTATCATGTGTTTTTGAATAATGGATATTGCCAAGATAATTGGTTGGAAAATCTGATAGTCTCTACACCAGTGTGCACTTTATTTGAAGTTTTAGACAATTTGAAATATCATTGAACAAGCATAGAGAAATGAAAAGTACCAAGTCATTCATGAAGAATCACCTAGAATCTAGGTTGGAAGGTGAACTTCCTAAAACAAAGAAGAGAGACTAGATAAAGAAGAAACTAGAAACCAACAATGCAGCTCCCGCATCCCAGAATCCTATACATCAAGGTACAAGTAAGCCTCTACATCCTATCCCTGAGCCTTTTGAGCATGTGTCTAGACACTTTGAATCAGATAGCTATGGATTTTTTGATGCATTGTTTAATACACCTGTTCAAGAGGATGTAACATGTCATAATAAAGGGCCTATTGATGTCCAATATATTAAGAGAAGAAGTAGGAGTAGAAGTCGAGGCCATCACAAAGAATGCACCAGTGATGTGCCTCCTACTCCTACTGATGATGACAAAAGCCCTTTATTATTTAGACAAGAGGGAACAGATTTGATAGATTTAAGTGAGACAAAGTTTTGATATAACTTTGCCTGACCTCGAAGATGTTTTTGGGGATATTGGTTCTTTGAGATAAGAAATCCAAAAGAAGGTTGAGCTTAGGATAAAGAAGGATGAAGAGAAGGAAGCAGAATTGGTGAGTGCTATTATTGAAAGGGATAGGTTAATTAGATAGTTGGTAACTATGAAAATCTTGAACAAAAGTAGACTGGACCCAGAAGAAAATGGTCCTTTTGTACAAAAAATTGTTGACAAGGAAGTGAAGCCAATGTCGAAAGTGGGTCCGGAGGGTCAAGCTAAGGTCCAACCAAAGCCAATAGATTCGAAACCCTTGAAACCTATTATGTCACAATCAGGCAATCCAAATCTTAAACTTGTTGTAGACAAGGGAAAATAGAAGGCTGAAGGGATCAAGATAAATGAAAGGATGGTTTCCCACCAGCCTAAGAAAGATCCCCTTCCACATGTACCATCGCAAGTAGAGACTGCCTTAGAAAACCATAGAAGAGAAGGGGAAGCTTTAGCAGAAGAATTAGAAAGGAATGAAATGGAGGTTGCAAATGTAGAAAAGAGAAGGAAAATAAGTTTCCTAAAAATGACAAATCTGGATGAAGTTGCACAAGCCACAACTTCATCAGGTCATTAGGATATTTCAAAAAATGATCCTAAACTAAAGGTTCAGGCAACACAATTTGTTAATTCACATCAAGGTGGTTCTAAACCTCAGAATAGAGTTGTGGGTGATGACCCTCATAAATTTGACGGACTACTGCAAAGGAGACCTATACAATTGGAAATATATAGGAAACTATTTTTTGATGGTATTCTTGGGTACCCAAACCATATCCCTGATGAGTTAAGGGAAAAGATGAACAAATTTGCTGGGAATAATGCCTTTTCAGCAGAGGAGAATTTGAAAGGTTTCATGGATATGTTAAATGATTATGAGCTAGAACATGAAGATGTAGTGATGAAATTGTTTGTCCAATCCTTGACAGAAGATGCAAGGGATTGATATAGGGGTTTACTGAATGCTAGTATTGGTTCATGGGAGGAGTTTGAAAAATGCTTTAAAGAACAATATGGTGACAAGAAAAATGATATTTTTATGTTGAATGAGTTCAATACTATAAAAAGATTAGCTAATGAGCTTGCAACAAAGTTTAACCTTAGATTTCAAAAGGCAATGTATAAGTTGTTTCAAGTGATGAAGCTTGATGAGAATGTTTGTTTAACTACTTATTTCAATGATTTTGATGCTAAAATGGCATATCTTCTCTGAGACAAGGACCCTCAAACCATGAGGGATTCTTTTAGAGTAGATATTAATATTAAAAGTAATAGGATAGCTTCTGGAAAGTATGGTAGGAGGGAAGAACCTACTCTTTTGAAGAATCCTAGAGATAAAACTGAGAAAGTCTCTACTATAGGCATTAAAGATGATGAGAAGTGGGATAAGGTCCTTAGCACTTTGAAGGATATAAAATATATTGTTGCTAAGCAAGAGAAGGGTCTTGGAGGTGATAAGAAATAGTATAATAGAAGTGACAAACCTCCTAGATTGCAGAATTATCCCTACAATACAAATTGGAAGGATGGAAAACCAATACTGCCTGTCCAGAAGATGAAAACTAATCAACAGATACTAGATCCTTTGCATAAGTGTTTTGTAAATCTAGCACAAGATAGACCATGGTGTGTGGTGTGTGAACACCCACATGATTATAATTATTGTGGTGTTGCTCAGCTAATTGCTACTGAAGGAAAAGAAGAGAATGTTCATCAGTAGACTCCTGATTTCGAGCAAGATGATGTAGGTTGTTGTATGGCCTGGTCATATATTGATGAGGTTGAGTTTTCTTCTGATGAGGAATTACAAGAGGTTGATGTGAATAGTCAATGACAAAAAAGTGAATTATACCATCAACAAGTTTTTTCTGATGAAGAATGTGAGTGTAGCCACCATGCTTGCAATATGGAATAGGCTGAAGACCGAGTATCCTTAAGAAGACCATCAGAAGATGAGATTTCCTAGTTAACTAAAGAGATGTTTGCTTAGATGAGAAGTACATTACACTTAAGAAATAGGACTGTGGGCGGTGAGCAAGGCAAACCTGTTGGCCTTTTTATTAAGGAACAAAAGGGTAAGAGCAAGGATGCTAAAGAAGATAGCAAAAATGATGCTGTCAAAATCAAGGATATCAAGAATCACAAGATATGGGCAAAAAGGACTGAGATCCAAAAGTCCAGTGAAGATGCTACTCCTCTATTGGTAAAAACCAAAGTGATTGCCAAAACTGTTGAGTCAATTCTAGAGGAAAAGCAAAGGAAACTTGAAGGAAAACAAAAGTTGGAGAAGAAAGAAACTAATGATGTTATGATTCCTAACCTATCTAAATACACACCTATGGATATTTTTCAAGTGTTGTCTCAAGTTAAAGTTATTGTACCCTGGCTCGAGATGATGAGAATAGAGGAGCATAGAGAAAATACAATAGCATTGATTATTGGAATTCCTAGCAATAAAGTTGAACAAGGGAATTGTAATGAAACTAGGGAAAAAGAAGAAATAAAAGTGAAAGAGTTGGAGGGAATTGTAACTCAAATTCCCCCTGTGTACCTAGGGAATTCTACCAATATGTGCTTGGAGAACATCACCCCTTTTTTCTTGAGTATTGATATAAATGGGAAAACTCTGAGGAATTGCATGATAAACTCAGGAGCATCAAATAATGTTATGGGCTAGTAAAGATTATGGAAGAAATGGGCTTGATAGTTGATACTACTCAAGGTAAATGTTATGGATTGGATTCGAGAGAGGTGCTTGTTATTGGAACCATCAAGGCCTTACCTTATGTACTAACCCAATATCCTGATAAGGTTTTTTCCATGACTGTTTTAGTTGCAGACATTCCCCCTCATTTTGGAATGCTATTATCAAGAAAGGGGAGTGCATCAATGGGAGGCAACATACAATGTGATTTGTCATTTGCTACCGTTTACATTGATGGAAAAGATGTCAAAATTGAAAGAGAATCAAAGGTGCCTCATATGATTGACCATGGTCTGATCAAAGATTTGACACGTTTTATTGATTGTGGCATAAATGAGTTCAGGGTTGAAGAATCCCCTAGTAATTGTGATAAGCCTATTGCACCAATTGATGCAAAAGTTGAAAATTTTTTAGAATCTGATGATGTGTGGACTATGTTTTTTGATGGTGCTAATTCAAAGGAGGGATCTAGTGTAGGTGTGTTGTTGAGGTCGCCAGGTGGAAAAAATTTCAAATTTTCTTTCACCCTATTATTTGAATGCACTAACAATGTAGCTGAATATGAAGCATTGTTGTTAGGGTTAAGATTGGCTCAAAAACATGGGATCAAGAAGCTCAAAGTGTTTGGAGATTCTGAGCTTGTGATTTCCCAAGTCAGGTCCCTATATGTGTCAAAGAATAAAAGGTTGAAATAGTATAGAAATGTTGTTTGGGGTGAATTGGAAAGTTTTGATGCTTTTTGGATAAATTGGATGGAGAGAGGTCACAATAAGGTGGAAGATTATTTAGCAAATATCGCACTAAGGCCGGGTGACATGACTTATGCTGGAATTTCAAAGGTTGAAGTGTGAACCAACCATCTATTCCTGATAATATTAAACACTGGTAGATGTTTGATAGTGATGATGATATATTAAGATTTTTAAATTGTGTGGATGAGTATGAAAATCAAGACATAGATTTTGGAGCCTTTGTTGAAAATATTGATGGTAAAGATACTATGTTTGGAAATGAAGTTATTCAGTTTAAAAAGAACACCATTCCTAAGGGTTTAGTTGTTCTTGAAAGAGTGTATGACAACTAGGATAGGACTAATTGTGCTACTTCCCATCCTGATGACTTGGAGGAAATAAACCTAGGGACAGATGCATTACCAAAAAAGGTGTATATTGGAAAGAAATTGTCACCAAGGGTGAGAAAGATGCTTGTTGATTTGTTAAAAAAGTTCAGACATGTATTTGCTTGGTCTTATGATGATCTTAAGGCTTATAGGCAAGATTTGTTTCAACATGAGATTCCTTTGAGTAGTGATGCCAAGCCTTTTAAGCAAAAGCAGAGACCTATTAATCCCACCTTAGCTCCAAAAATGCAAGAACTTACTAAGTTAAGAGATGCTGGAATCATCAAACCAATTAGACATTCATCTTGGGTATTTGATATGGTGCCCATGAGAAAAAAGAATGGAGATATTAGATTATGTGTGGATTTCATAAATTCAAATGTGTCTTCATTAAAGGATAACTATCCATTGTCGAATATGGAGGCCATGTTGCAAAGAGTGACAGGCTATGAGTTAATGTCCATGATGGATGAGTTTTCTAGTTATAACCAAGTCATGGTTAAGGAATTTGAACAATTTAAGACAACTTTCACTACTTGGGGGACTTATGTATATGTGAGAATGCCTTTTGGTCTAACAAATGCAAGGGCTACTTTCCAGAGAGCCATGGATATGCCATTCTTAGATTTCATTAATTTGTTCCTGGTGATTTATCATGATGATTTAACGGTGTATTCCAATAAGGAAGATGATCATTGTGAGCATCTTGAGAAAATATCCATTAGGGCATTGGAATATGGTATTTCCCTAAATCCCAGGAAGTGCACTTTTGGAGTAAGGGAAGGAAAGTTGTTGGGACATATTTTTTCTAAGAATGGAGTTAAAATTGATCCAGAGAGGGTAATGGCTATAGATAAGGTCTTGTAACCCTGAAATGTCAAGGGAATCCAATCTTTCTTTGGGAAAATAATTTTTTTAAGAAGATTCACTATAAATTTTGCTAAAGTGGTTTGCCCTATTTCTAAGATGCTTAAGAAAGGGGCCAAGGTCGAATGGGAAGAAGCATCAGTACGAGCTTTCTATGATATCAAGCAAGCTATTAAGGAAGCACCTACATTGAGGACCCCTAATTTTTCCAAACCTTGGCGGATTTTCTCATTTGCTTCTTTCCACACAATTGCAGTTGTGTTATTACAGAAGAATGTTGAAGGTTTTGAACAACCCATTTATTTTTTCAGCAAATCCTTGCAGGTTGTAGAACTCAAGTGTGACATAAATAAAAAATAGGCATATGCATTAGTAAAAGCAATCAAATATTTTAAGACCTACTTGATGGGAGCTACCATAATTGCTTATGTGCCCAGTATTGTTGTGAAGGACACGTTTACATAATAAGAAGTGTCAAGAAGAAGATGTAGATGGATTAATAGGATCCAAGAATTCAACATTGAAATTCAAATTACCAAGTTAGTGAGGGGACAAGGATTGGCCAAACTTATGACCGAAAGTAATCTTGAAGCAAGTCAGATAAATTTTCTTGAAGAAGAGGAGAGACCATACATATATGTGACATGGAATGTTCTGATTGGTACAAGGGTGTAATCTATTACTTGCAAAAGATGAAATGTGCTAATGATTTGAGTGAGAATGAAAAGAGGACATTGAAGTTACATGCTATCAAGTATGTTATCATAACAGGAAAAATCTAGTGGAGAAATACAAAGGGTGTTATGCTGAAATGTGTAGACCAGGAGCAAGTAAAGGAACTTTTGAATGAAATGCATAGTGGAGTTTGTGGAGGGAATTATGTGGCCAAAACTACTACACACAAAATAATGCAGACTAGGTTTTGGGGGCCTACTATTTTCAATGATGCACATCAATTAGTGAAGACAAGTGATGCTTGTCAGTGTTTCTCTGGTAAGTTAAATTTCTCTGGTAACATACCTTTAAAACCGGTTGTAGTTCAATCTCCATTCCAGCAATGGGGTATTGATTTTGTAGGAGAGATAGCATGCAAATTATGTGGGGGCCATTCATGGATATTGGTGGCCACTGATTACTTTACCAAGTGGGTGGAAGCAATTCCAACAAAGAAAACAACTAGTAAGGTGGTAATTGATTTCTTAATGAATAATAAAGTGACTAGATTTAGATGTCCTAAAAGGATTGTGTCAGATAATGCAGTGTGTTTTAGATCTAAGGAATATATGGAATTTTGTGAAAAATATGGCATCAAAGTCTCTTATTCATCACCTTACCACCCACAAGGGAATGGACAAGTGGAATCAAGCAATTAAAGCTTGATGGAGATTATCAAGAGGATCTTAGATCAAAATAAGAAGGCATGGGATTCTAAATTAAAATTAGCAGTCTGGGCAGTTAGGGTGACTGTGAAGAAGGCAATAGGATGTGCCCCATTTGATTTATTCTATGGGATAAATGCAAGGTTGCCCCAGAATAACCTCATGGAAATGTATAGATTTGTCTAGATGTATGATAATGAGATAGAAGATGAAATGCAACTGAGAGTGGAAGCTCTCATAGAGTTGGATGAAACCAGGAGGGAAGCTCAAATAAGAAATGCCAAATTATAGTTGTAGGTGAAAAATTTGTATGACAAGAGGACAATTGCAAGAAATTTCCAAAATAGAGATATGGTTTTCATGTGGAACACCAGGTTGGAAACAAGGGTAAACATTTTAAATTTGATGCAATTTGGCTAGGTCTATTCTTGATAATTGACAAGTGCGGGGAGGATTCATATTTCCTTCAAGAAATGACAGGTGATATTCTTGAATTGCCAGTTCATGGACAATTCTTGAAGTTATACTTCAGTTGAGGTATTGTTTTCCATGAATAGTAGGTTTAGGTTTGTATAAAGGTTTGTTCTTGGTTTCTTTTTTGTTATGGGATTATCTTTTTTGGATAATCCTTTTGGTTGTCTTTGCAACTGGTCTTCTCTACCTGAGATTATGTTATTCTTGCTTCATTCTACTTGAATGAACATCCCCAATTGGAGCCACTAATGGAGCCTCAAATTTAACTCCTTGGTTTCCTTTTATTATTAGTTTGTCTTGATTATTCGGAAGGTACCTAGGGGTGGAATTTTTCTTTGATTTCATGAAACCTTGGTGTTCTATCTTTGGTTGGGTCTTTTCTGTCGTTACCTTTTGGGAGGGGTTTTAAAAACAACTTATGTCCCATTGAATCATCTAGGCCTGGCCCCTTTTAATAAAAATGCTAAATATTTCATTGGCCCCTTTTTATTTACTAAGGTGTAGGTCAGTCCATGCCCTATGCTTTTAAAACAACATTGAGTCATCAACTGTCATTGACCTAGGCAGTGTCCCCTTCCCCTTATTTTCTTCTAAGCAACTTTAATGTTTTGCAGGGGTTATTTTGATGACCGTTGATTTCCCTGTGGTTGATCCTGATTGTTCCCTGTGATCTTGTGATGACACCACCACTAGTTGTTTGGTGATTGCGATACCGTAGGTGGGTTCCACGTGTCCCAGGTTGCCAGTGCTAAAAAGAGTGAATGAAGCATTTAATATCTATATAAGAATTTAATGCGTTATAGAGTGGGTTACTAAATCACATGTGAGATGCACGTGCTCATGATCAACAACGATGTTTTAACCTTGGTGAAAGGGCTGCTTGAAGGATAGGTATTGATGTTGCTTCCTGTTATGTATGATCGTGATCACCAATGATGGGAATGAATAGTTTCCCACCACTGCATGGTCCTAAACTGAAGGGAGTTTAGTGTTCATGATATCACGGGTGGGTGCCATGTGTATTCTTTTGACGTTGTGTATTATGGTGGGCCCTTGATAATGACGTGCAGATGAAGTCATATTTTTTGAAGATGACCGTTCGATGATCTAATAGAAACAAGAGATCGACGACGAAGATTTAAATTTGCATCAAATATAATTGAGGCCATTGGCATGGCATGCAAGTAAGCTTAATGGTAGACGAGATGTCTACAGGCCATTTTTCATAATTCTAAGTATTTAATTTTAGGCTATCTTCACCACAAAGGCATTCAAGTGTTTCCAAAGTGGTCCAGTGCTGAAGATAGAGTTTTCTTCAAAGCAATTACAGTACGGATTGATTTTATGCGGGGCACAAAATTCCAATGCGAAATTCTGCGAGTTACTTTCTTTATCACTGCTTCTGTTTGAATGTAATTCTTGTGGAGGGTTGTGTTGTGTTGGTAAGGGGTCTTCTTGATTAAGGTTCTAGGGTTATTGGTTCTTTTGAATTGTGGAAAATTGCAAAATTTTACTGTAATTTTATTTTGGGTGGCCCTAGTTTGTGCAGAAATTTCATTTTAGGAGAAGCCTTGGTTGTTTGAAATGGCACCATTACAACAACATTCTAGCCTTATTGATTATTTGCAAAGGAATCTATACGACGATTTCCTTGACCAATTCCCTTTGTCAACAAATGACAAGAAGAGGGGTTTGATCTTAATAAAGGGCACAACCTTAGGTGAGGAATTAAGATATAAAAGCTATAACATTACGGATGCTAGGGTACTAATGATGGGCTTGGAAATGTTTAGAAGATGGTATGGGTAGCGAAATGTGTCTCATCCTTTTTCAAATGGTTGGAGATATGATATGGGAAAACTTGTGGTACCATTATCAAGAGAACTTCTAAAACCTCAACAACATAAGCCACAAGCCTGAAATTAAATGTGGCCAAATTGGCCTAGAAGATAGTTGAAAGAGAGGAAACTGAAAGGAAAAGCTTGATGGAAAAGTACAATGCAATAATTGGGGAGTATAGTAGAATGCAACAAAAAAATATTGAGTTGCAATCTGAAGTAGATAGATTAAGATACGGGAAGGTGGGAGAATCATCTAGTGCCCCTACTATCAGAGCACTACCTACTACTTTGGGGTTGTTTCCCCCTATTGTCCCAATCATTTCTACTCCTATATCCCCAATTCAGACACCTATTGATAGTGCTACACAAGGGCCAGTTGAAGAGGAAGTTGAGTACTCTGTAGATCCTACCAAAAGCCAGATGATAAAGAAAATCACCGAATTATAGGCTACCCTAAGGACAAGTGAAGATGGTGGTATAGCTAAACACAATGAGGTGGTTCAAACCATTTTGAGGCATTTAAATGAGAAGGTTGATTCTAGGTTGCCAGCTATACATTATCTATATTCTTTATTCTTGGGTGGAATACAAAACATTAACAGAGATCAAGAAATGGTTCTACCTTTTATTGACAAGTGGATCCCTCGGGCCACTGATTTAGATGTTATGTTTAGTGCTTCTAGATTTGATGCAAATAACAGGCCCCATTCATTAAAGCCTACTCAAATTTTTGTGAAATCATTGAAGGGATTCTAGGCCCTGCCTGATGATTTGAGTAGGAAAATTAGAGAACTAGTAAAGAGTTTTGATGATTGGAATGATACTTTTCTTCCTGAGATAGTAGATGCATAGGGAAATATGAAGACATTGTACCAGTGGAAGAATAAGGTAGAAGAGATTATTAATGCACAAATCAAATTGATTTGTGATGACTCGGACCATGACTTGTTGATAAGTAGCATGGATAAAATAATTAATACCAGCATGTTCTCAGAGTCATTTGAGAGGGAGGCCAACCAGGTTGTGGTGAAATTCACACCTTACAATACCAAGGTGATGGAGGTGGTGAATTTTAATTGGCCAATGGATGAGGAATATTAGAATTGGGTGGACAAGTACTTAACCAAAATGGAGTGAAACGATGTCTATTACTGGCAATTGACAGTTCAGTGGTTATATTATAACTGATTTTGGTTTTGTTTCCATGGAGGCTTTGGGTGAAAATTTTAAGGTGTAATGAATGTTGTGGCTATTGTGTAATGAGTAGAATCAATGGAAAGATGCTCTGGGACTTGGTGGTTTTGATCATAATTTTGAATTGGCACATAGCAGTCCAATTGATTGGTGACATGTGTAATTTCTAGCCCGATGCTTGTTTGCTCCTTTGTTTTCTATAAGAAGGATTTCAAGGCTGAAAAAGGGGGTTGGAAAGTCAGATATTTTGAAGGTCGAGTCTAGGTATAGTTGGAGAGCAAATTGTAAGAATTTTTGTTTTTGAATGTTAAGGCAATTTAGGTTTGGGGTTATCTTGTAGTGGGTTTTAAAACTTATGAAGATTTGATGTTTCGTAATAGTACTAGCATTTAAGCTATGATGTTATATCTCAAGCTCAAGTATCTTTTATGTATGAATATATCATAATTGTGAATAGAATAACCAAGGATTATGATGTTCATCTCATTGCTCTGATGTGTGTGTTTTCTATTTTGGGTTTAACTCGAAGAATTAATTAAAGTTCTTGGATGGAATCATGGATGGGTATGTTTGTAAAGGGATTTAGTAAGAAGTATTGGGCTGGGACAACAATTGACATTATTGTAATGCAATATTTCCAGGGATCATGTGTGCTCAGTATTTCAATATGTAGATGAATTGTGAATTTTTGTGAGTTTGACTCCCCAATGGTATATGGCACTGATCTAAATTGTATAAGTTTGTGAAACTTTGTGTCAGTATGTCTTTGCTTAGGGCTTACTACCAAATTGAAAATAAATGACCATCATAAGTTATGAAATAATGTTGTAATCATCTCATGCTCCAAGTAGTTTATATTACTGGTGAAAGGCCAATTCATTTTAGTGGTATACTATTTTGTTGAGCTATTTGTGGGATTATCTATGAATTGTTAATGATTCTTTATGATTTCAATGCAGATATCATAAACACATTATAGGGACCACCCTCCTAGGCCTTGCAGAGCCCAAAGTGTAGGAGGTTATTATTAAAATCCTCGTCAGTTGGTCTAGGTCCTCTAACCTTCCCTTTATTGGAACTGGCAACTCCATAGGTAGATTAGGATACAAATCTAGTTTATAGGAAAAAACACCAACAAAAGAAATCCCTACAAAGAAGGAAACAAGTAAAGTTATGATAGAATTCCTGATGAACAACATTCTAAGTAGATTTGGAGTTCCAAAGAAGATCAGTTTTGATAATGCTATGTGTTTCAAGTTAGAAGAGTTCAATTATTTTTTTGAGAAGCATGGAATATAGATTTCTTATTGTTCCCCTTACCATCTGTAAGGAAATTGTTAGGCTAAATCTAGCAACAAGATCCTAATGAATATAATTAAAAGAGTGATTAGAAATAATAAGAAGTCCTAGGACTCAAAGCGAAAGATGAAATTGTGGGCTAACAACATTACTATAAAGAAAGCTACTGGTCATTCACCATCTGGTTTAGTGTATGTCCTCGATGATAGGCTACCACAAAATAATTTTCTAAACATGTACAATTTTTTACAAGAGTATGATAAGGATATTTGTGATGGTATGCAACAAAGGATTGATAATATTATATAGTTGGATGAAACTAGAAAATAAGCTCATGATAAAAATGTGAAGATGTAGTTGCAATTCAAGCACTTGCATGATAAGAGAGCTTCTCTCAGGAAATTTTAAGTGGGAAGTATGGTATTGGTATGGAAATCAAGGGCTCAGGATAAGGGTAAGCATGGAAAATTTGAGGAATTATGGTTAGGCCCTTATCTAATATCCAACACACATGCTTAGGGAATTCATACTTCCTTCATAGTTTAACATATGAAATTCTTGAATTTCTAGTACATGGACAATTCTTGAAGCCATATTTCTCTTAAAATATACTATTTTCCATGTACATTAGATAGTCCTTTAAATTTTGTATATCTATTGGTTTTCTTTGGTCTAGTTCTCCTGCCTTTTCTAGGTAGGTCTTGGATTTTTGTTCTTTATGATTGGTCTATTTCAACTCGAGATTCTAGGATCTCACTTTGTTCTAGAAGAAAAAATTTCCCCAATAGAAGACAGTAGTGAAACCCCTAAAAAATGTTGTGTTCCACTTAAATTTTTTCAAAAAATTTCTAGTTTCATGTTTGTGGGCTTAGTTTTTCTCTTTTCATCATGCCTTAGGGTTTATGAGTTGCTAAAACCCTTTCCAAAAGACCTTAATATTGCATCCTTTTCCAATGTTCTAATTCATTTTTGACCTCTTATCATTGGTTCCTAGTCATTAAAGTTGAACCTTATGGATTTTAACACATTCTATTGACCGATCCTTGATTATTAGAAATGTTGTCGTTACTCATTGTCTTATTAAAAAAATTGCCTTAAATAAAATATGTGTGTAACAAGTCATCAAAATATTTGTTAGCATCTAAGGTTTCATCCTTAGGTTTTATATCCTTATCCATTGTTTACATAGTAATGGCCCCATTTTTAGGAATAACAAATGGCATGTGCAGATTTCCTGTTTTATGAGAAATGTTCAACCACTACAAGCTCATCCTAGCCACTCCTCACACTCCAATTCAGTTTCATTTTGCATTAAAATAATCTCATAAGCTAGCTGGTGAGTGCACATATCTTCAGCATGGGCAGTGAGATGGAACACATCAATGGTGGTGATGAAATGATACAGCTACATCTAGACCATTCCTGCCTCCCCATCTGGATTCTTTTTGGGTATGTGCAGGATCATCATGGAAAAACATACCCTTAAGTGGTGAAAAATTTAGAAAAATCAGAGTTAGGAAACTTGACATAAAAATTTGAATACGTTGTCTATATTATTTCAAAAATATGTGAGAATAGAATCTATAGAAAATTGAATGTAGTTTCTAAACTACAAGGTTTATTTAAAAAAATAAAAATCTATTTGGTGAAAATTTGAAATTTCAATGTGGTAGTACTTAAACTTCAGGGAAACAATAAGTAGGTGTCTATCTAACCACCCTAACTAGAATAAAATGATAATATCTTTTTATAATATTTTACATATAAGTAGAGGACTCATGTCCCAATATGATAAATATTGTTTTGTAATTTTTTTCCAAGTAAATAATTAAATATGAATTTTTTATTACAGGGTACGTGCAGGATCATGATGGGCCAAAAAGTGGCAATATGATGGATATGTGGCTGATGACTCTTTTTTAACCCAAAATTGATGAAACGAAAAAGGGTTTTTAAAGGATATTTTCAGCTTTCCATCAATATAAATTATGCTTTACTTTGAATTTAATAAGTAATTATTATTCATTTTCTATTTGAATTACGACTAAAGTCCTAATTGACGGGTTGATTGAAAAACATCTATAGCTTTCAAACAGTATGACATTTTTTGAATCCAAAACATGCTTCACATACTATAGGATTAAAAAAGAAAAAAAAAATGAATTTCATGATGTTTTGACATGGTTAAGGTGGTCAGACATATGATTTTTTTATGTTTTGAAAATTTGTAATAAAAAAATCATAATTAATTATTTTCTTGGAAAAAATTACAAAAAATATGCATCACATTGGGACATGAGCCCTCTACTTATATCTAAAATCTTATAAAAAATATTATCATTTTATTGTGGTTAGGGTGGTCAGACAGACACCTACTTATTTTTCCCCTGAAATTTAAGTACTCTGCATGGAAATTTCAAATTTTCATTAAATAGATTTTTTCTTTTTAAAAGCCTAGTAGTTTAGAAACTACATTCAATTTGCTATAGATTCTATTCTTACATATTTTTGAAATAATATAGATAACTTATTCAAATCTTTACATCAAGTTGCCTAACTCTGATTTTTCTAAATTTTTTACCACTTAAGGGCCTATTTTTTCCATTCTGATCCTACACATACCCTACAAATTTTAAAAAATATAAAAAATCATATCGCTGACCACCTTAGCTTGGTCAAAACTTCATGAAATTATTATTTTTATTTAGTCCTATAGTATGCAAAGCATAGAATGTGACACATGTTTCAGATTAAAAAAATGTGATACCCTTTGAAAGCTATAGATGTTTTTCAATCAGCCTATCAATCAAGACTTTAGTCATAATTCAAATAGAAAATGAGTAATAATTATTTATTAAATTCAAAGTAAAGCATAATTTATATTGGTGGAAAGTTGAGAATCTCCTTTAAAAACCCTTTTCATTTCATCAATTTGGTTTAACAAAAAAGTCATTAGCCACATACCCTAGTCATATCCATTATATCACCACTTTTTGGCCCATCATGATCCTACACATACACTTTTGTATTTAAATATTATCATGAGGCAATGGGTAGATGATGCATGTCCCATTATCAGAGAGACCCACTAGGTGGTGAAGGAAGCAAACACCCCATTCTGGAGAGATTGACTGTCGAGGGTAGATAACGTGGGTTAATCCTGACCACTCCTCACCATCCCATGGGGGACCCACCTTTGCCTCCTATCTCTCGACGGGGAAGCAAGGGAGTGCCGAGTGGTGTCACCTAAGCGACAAAGGAAACAATAGAGAATGGAAGGAAATTAATGAAATATTTCACCATGGATCAAAGGTATTAATGTTTAGGTTACTAAAGTGAGTTTTAGAGGTGCATGTTGTAATAAAAAATGGATCTTTTAATCATGGATGTCGATTGTTCTAGAAGATTATGTGCACATAAATCTGATCTCATCTTAAGATAGACACATGTTGGAGGTGTGATATCTAATCTCAACCCTTCCCCATCTTCCCATTAATAAAATTTGTAGGTGGGTTGAGATTCAGGGGGAGTGGGGAAGCTAACATGTGGTCTTTTCTTCAACAATAATGAGATGGTCAAACTCGTGGATCATTGGGAAGTCGCTCCACATAGATGGTTTTGATTGGATAAAAGTAACGGTTGCTCACAATCAAAATTTTCAAACTAAGTTGACTCAATGTGGACTGGTGGACATTTCATTTTTTCACAAGATCAACAGACAAAATTCAAAGTAGAGATCGAGGGAAAGTGATCCATTCCGGTTGATGCGAGCAAGCCATCATGGTGGATAGGACATTGAGCTACCAAATTAAGAGTTGTAGGACTCTTAAAACTTATTTTAAATCATAATTAAGAATTAATAAAATAATTCCATGCATCAAGGGAGCTCATGCTACATTGTGGTTTTCCAATCCTTCTATCATTAGCATGTTCTATTTTATACATTTCTTTTAAGGTTTGATGTTCATTTCAAACAATTAGTTAGTCCTTCATTGCAATTGTTCATGTCAAACCCTTGTTCAAGCTGTAGGTTTTATTTTGTGAAACCATAAACACTATTTTACAAAACCCCTTGAGTCATGGTTCCTAAAGAAAAAGTGTCTTCATGAAAAGGGGAGGCCTATGGCTCCAAAGTTCCTATCAGACCTTTAAGTAAGGACCTAAGTGAATAGCTTCCACCCTCTACTAATAAAAAACCTAAGGGTCAATTGCTCTTCCATAGTGCACATGTATTAGAGGACCTGATTAAGAATCATAGTGCTATTCGATATCATACATTACCTTACACTAGATGGGAATTGTTCAATGGCTGGTTTGGAAATAGAAATTGTGGTTTTCTAGTTGGAAACCCCTAGAATCTTGACTTGGGAAAAGTTATTGTGCCAAATGACTACTTGGATGTTGATTTTTTGAAAGCAATATCTTTCAATTATGATCTAGTCACAAGGATTGTGAGGGCCTTTGACATAGTTAACATGGTTAAAGTCACTAGGGAGGGGATCACCCATGTTTTAAATCTCATTGAATTAGTGAGGACATAGTTCAGATTGATGAAAACGTCCTTAGGGAATAATTTTAGAAAACTAACCATTGATTCAAAGTCCATGTATTTCAAAAATACCTAGAAATTATTGAGGGGTGAAGGGTTAAATTCAGACCATTTGAGAAGGATCCCTATCCTATTAACTATTTTGTCCCTTAGTTTCAAAAAACATTCTGCTCCATCTGTCAGATTATTGGCTATGACCTAGTCACTCAAATTCCAATGCAATGGATGTATATGGAATCCTATATCCAACAGCCCAAATATTGCACAATATATGATTATGGAGGGTTTCTTATGGAGATAATTCATGAAGGTCTGGTAAAGTTAAAGAGGGGTGAAGTGGGAGAAAGATTCAAATGGTATTCATTGTTCATGCAAATGTTTTTGTTTAAGGGTGCAACTTACTTTGGAAATAATATGACACTAGAGATGATGAAGGGTAATTTGAAATTTCATATCCAATGTTGGACCACTGTCCTAGATAAGGATATAGAAGATTTGACTATGTGATTTTTGAGAATATGTTTTCCTTTGATTTGAGAATATCTTTGTCTATGAACATGCCAAGGATCCCTAAGGCTTTGCACAATCTCTTAAGACCTAAGGATAGGAGGAATAAACTAGAGATTGATCATAATTCGAGAGATGTTATCACCTATCCCACATATACAATTTTGAGACTGTATGGTGCTACCATCTCACCACACTTATTTCCTAAATATGTGCCAAAATGAATTGGTTTTCTTGAAGTAATGTGGTAGTTTATAAGTGTGGAGAACAAGCATTTGAAGGATTAGGGAAAAGGAACATTCTTCCCTTCATACACATGCTTCTCAAATTTTGTAATGATAAAAGGAGGTTAGGATAATATAAATGATATACTCAATACTCTTAGCATCAAGAGAGTAGGAGGAAGGGATCATCATGATCCTAAAGGTTTCATAGCCTGACTAAAGATAAGGAACATGAGTTCCAAGTTTGAACACATTTTCTAATATCCTCAAGATGTAATAAGGAAATTTTTTTATCTTTTGAAGTAGGAGGATAGAAAAGAAAAATGAATTTCTTTCATAAAAATGCAAAGAAAAATAAGGGAAAGGACCTTGAATTCACTGCTCCTGCAAAAATTCCCAATGTAATGTAGAGAATGGAACATATGTTCAATAATTTTGAGATAGTGGTTGGTCACCTTGAAGGTGAGAGGCTAATTTAGGATAGAGGGAAATCCCCTATGGAAGAGGAACAAGGTGGAGGAGAAATCCCTATTATGGAGGAAAGGCCTACAAATCAGCCTCCTAACGAACAAAAAATAAAGTTTTTCATAAGGAGAAAGAACAAAGAAAAGAAAGAAGATGTAGTTTCTACTTCCTCTCAACAAGAAGAGAAAAGAGCTCTTTCTACAATGCCAAAAATTCCACCACCATCTCCTCTGAGGTAAATTAGACCTAAAATTATTGATGATTCCCCACCACAACATGCATCACCACCAAAGGAGACACCACTAAAGAAGAAAAATTTCAAATCAACAGGTTTTTTGGATTTTGATGATGATGAATCTAATGAAAAAATTTGGTTATCAAAAGAGGAAATGCAATAGGGAGTGACTTATGCACCAACAGTGATTGTGCCACAATAGTTGGGTATGAGGTTGAGAAAATATGAGCTTACTAGGATCAATAACACTAATGATGTTAGGATGGAAGTGTGCACATGATTCATGGATGATGATTCATTTGTAAGATCTCAAGATTTCATGGAGCTTTCCTATAGGGCTAAGAAGGATGAATATGTAAACAATGTGGCTAAGCAAATAATTCTTCATCCATAGATACCTAATGCAACTGAACCAAATATTTTTTCTGATGAGGCTCTCTTACACTTCTAAGGTTTTGCATCTAAAAGGAGAGAGGTACCATCACTCAAGAATAGGCCCTTGAGATTCCAATGCAAATGAGATTCAAATATGTCAAAGGGGAGTGTCCTAGATGTTGAAAGTTGATAAAAGAAATGAACTATTAATGCAAAACCTAGAAAATGCAAAATGTTTGAAAACATGTCAAATGTAAAAAAACCCAAATAACATATAAAATGCCTTGAAAATTTAATCAAAATAGAAGATGAAAGTGTAACAGTAAATGATGTGCACCTGGAAATCTCAGAATAACTGAAGGAAACTATGAAAATCTTGAAATGCTGACTTTTTGACCAACTGGGACTTATTCGCCAACCTAGGAGAATCGGTACTAGAATCTGTAATCTGTTATGACAAACAACTATAGTGGGACTTATACAACACTAATGGCATATCAGTCATTTTCCCCTTTTCTAAAAATTGAAATCACAGGTTCATACTCCATCACATGCACTTCATTCCTAGATTGAAACCCAGATCGGATTCTACAAAAATACATGCAAAAAGAATATAATTTGATTTCCAAAGTGGGGTTTTCCTTGGTCAAGCCCCTAGTTTTGTATTTAAACCTTAAAATAAATAATGAAATATGCAGAAAAACCCTAGCCTGAAGTATATCTAAGACTAGGAAATCTGAAGCAAGATGCAACCCTATTCTAATATGCAAGAATAAGATGGATAAATGAAACTTGAACAATGTAAGATTCACTCTAAGAGATTGTAAATCACATTAGAAATGAATCTTAATGATTTGTAGGGTATGTTCAAGATCATGATTGGCCATAAAGTGGAGATATGATGGGTATGTGTAGGGTATGTGGCTGACGACTTTTTTTTAACCCAAAATTGATGAAATGAAAAAGGTTTTTAAAGGAGATTCTAAGCTTTCCACCAATATAAATTATGTTTCACATTGAATTTAATAAATAATTATTATTCATTTTCTATTTGAATTATGACTAAATTCCTTATTGAGATGCTAATTGAAAAACATCCATAGCTCTTAAATGATATCACATTTTTTGAATCCAAAACATGCATCACATTCTATGCTTCACATACTATAGATTTTAAAAAAATTGAATTTCATGAAGTTTTGACCAAGTTAAGGTGGTCAGACATACAAGTTTTTATATTTTTTAAAATTCGTAATAAAAAAATCATAATTAATTATTTACATGGGAATTTTTTTTTAAAAAAATGCATCACATCGAGACATGAGTCCTCTACTTATATATAAAATATTATAAAAAAATATATTATCATTTTATTGTGGTTAGGGTGGTTAGAAAGACACCTACTTCTTATTTTTCCCTGAAATTTAAGTACTACTACATTGAAATTTCAAATTTTCACCATATAGATTTTTTTTAAATAAACCTAGTAGTTTAGAAACTACATTCAATTTGATACAGATTCTATTCTTACATATTTTTGAAATAATATAGATAACTTATTCAAATTTTTACGTCAAGTTGCCTAACTCTAATTTTTTCTAAATTTTCATCACCACTTAAGGGCCTATTTTTTCCATGATGATCCTCCAGATACGCTGCATACCTTCCTTAGGCTAACGATAGAGAGAAAATGGATGATGGAATCACTTAGAAATCAATTCCTTAGGTTTCACTTGATGGCTAGCTGCATTTTGACAACCTAGAATTCTTCATGATTCTCCATACGCATCCATGATCAACCCTTGAAAATGCTTGATCTAGAATAAAAGTGAACTTGAAGACCTGCAAAAATTCCTAAATGTTTCCCTAAAGCTTCAACTTTGTTATAAATAGACTTATGAATGCTGTTGTGAAATATATTCAATACTTGACTCTTGAATTTGTTTGTTGAAAATGGCTAGATGTTATAAAAAAATGACCTAAAAAATTATATTTATAGGCATCAATACCTAATTGATGATTATTTAGACCTAAAAGGCTGACATCCATCAGAAATTTGAATTAGGTTGGTGAATTTGCCGCTGAAAATTGAAAAATGCTCCAAAAGGGACTCATTCGCCACCCTTGGTGAATGGGTCCCACTAGAAGGGACTCATTCACCCATGGTGGTGAATGGGTCTCACCTGAGGTTTTTGTGATGGTTTTTTGAGATTTGGATGATCTAAGTGTTATTTGTCAGGATTTATGTGATTTTTGAGTGGAATAAGCCTTAAGGTCCTAAAATAAAGGGTCTTAGGGGCCTATAAATTATGATTTTAAAGATCAATTTAATGAAAAGGTGCCTAAAATAGGTCCAAATTAAGCGTGAATTTTCCTCTTTCTTCAAGAATATACAATTTTCTATGCTACATTTAGTCCCCACTTTAGCACATAAATGACTCTACATGCATATGCAAGCTAACATACTTTAAATAGTACACTTTATTTCATAAAAGGATACTCATTAAGAATATGGGAGAATGAAGTCCCTAGTGTAGTTCTCTGCAAAACCACAACATTAGGAACCACATTCTTCAACATGAACTCATTAGTTGTCCAAAGATCCTCTCATGCATCTTCTAGAAATAAAATCCAAGGGTAGATGTATGCGCCTATTGATTCTGCGTGCTATACAAAGGTGGAATCAAGGGAGCAATCTAGCCTTATCAAATAGGGAAAATCTTATCGTAGGGAATTTCCAAGTACCTTGCCACATAATGATAGATGATTGAGCATGTCAAGAGCGAAACTACAATTTTAACATGATAAATGATGTAAAAAATGGAGCTCTCTAGAACCCATTATATTGATTTGAATAAAAAGAAATTTTAAACTCTAATATAGTAAAAACCCTAGTTTTAAACATACCTAGGAGCTATAAGTGAAGTAAATTGTAACTTACCTTGTCATTTTACCTTCTTGTAGCTTGAGAGTGATGAGAGAATAGTGAAAGATGTTGAGCAGATAAGACTACAAGCCTACAAAATTGGACATGCTATGAGACCAGGTGGTGCATGATGAGTGTTAGCATGAGGTGAGTCAATTATGATACCTTTGATTTTTTTCTATATAGTGATTTGATGATTTTTATGCATTTATGGGATAATTTAGAATACTAGAAAAAAATTCGCAAAGTGTCCCCTCTTTTCGTGAAGTGTCCCATTTGTTTGCAAAGTGTCCCTATTCTTTGCAAAGTGTCCCTTTTCTTCGCAAAGCATCACATTTTTTTGTAAAGTGTCTTGTTTCTTTGCGAAGTGTCCCAAAAGGGGTGTAAAGTATCTAGGGCCTTTGGAAAAGCACACTAGAGGAACTTTAGTACACATGTATGATTAATAATGTAAGATTTAAATATTTGAGATTGATTATAATTCATATTTTTGCTTTAGTACACATGTAAGAGTAGAAGGTCGACATGCAGTATTTCCTAGATGGGTCAGTGCATGACGAGTAGGTGAGGGCACAAATCAATCTTTCGATGCTACTATATTCACAAGCCCTAGTGGTGAGACATGTTATGATGCACACAGTGGCACTAGTACTCATTCTAGATGGGTGTGCAGTACACCTAGAGGGAGGACTAGTACACCTAATATTCATGATGATAGAACACAAGACAATATATGCCTGGGTGCATTGTATCCTAGCACACTTATACAATCCTCTTGGATAGCTTATTTTTTGGGAGGTGGACAACATGGTACACTATACACTTCTATAGGTTTGGTGGCTTGTGCATATCACTTGTACCAGACCTACTATCCTCTTGTTTCTAATAGTAGTGGAGTATCCTCAGGACTTTAGCTATCCTCTATGATGGTTGTGGTAGTATGAAGATTTACACTTTTGGTTAGTGAGATTTGATTTACTCGAGGAGGATGAGATCCTCTAGATACCCTATCAACTTACACATCAGTAACTAGATTGCATGAGGTAGTTAAGGAGATTACAAGTAGATATATTTTTAGTTGGATGCCATGACAACATAGTACATCCCTTCTACTATGATTGAGTCATGCAGTAGTTTTGGAAGATCCAGACACCACTTAGGGCATAACCCCTTTTTCAAGACATTAGTACGAAGTTCATGGAGACTAGGTGATACAATACAGTTCACTATAGACATTTTTTTCAAGAGTGACTCTACGTATTGAGATCACCATGAGCCTTGAGTCTCTGATGTAGGTAGTGTCGATTCCATAGATGATTATGAGGAGTGGTGAAAAGGATCACAACCAACTCTCATATTTCTGATTGATGAACCTATAGGAGATGTAGGACCATTTCTAAATGAGGGAGATGGGGAAGAGGATAGGGCCGAGGAGACATGGTACAGAGCTCTAGACATATTTGCAAATTTCATAGATGTGGAATATGATGAGGATGCAGATCCTAACTATGATATCCAAGAAGAGGAGGGGAGGAGGATGAGGACCAAGAGGACTAGGAGGAGGACAAGGAGGAGGAGCCACTCATCAGCAAGGGTGATAAGGTAGTAGCTAAGGATCAATACAATTGGGGAGAGACCTCTCCTATTTGTATGACTAAACCATGAGCAGTAGGAACAATAGGCATCAGTACCCATGTTCATGGAGAAGCTAGCACATCTTCCATGCCCCATGCATAGGACGAGCTTGATGTTTCACAACCTACTAAAGATATTGGTGATGATGTTTTATTTAAGCATGTACTTTTTGTTTATGTTTATTATATATATATATATATATATATATATATATATATATATATATATATATATATATATATATATATATATATATATATATATATATATATATATATATATATATATCATGATGTTTATTGATTGTCTATTGTTTCTACCTTGTAGGAGGTATGAGAGACTGGTGAGATCTCTATCGATAGGAAACTAGAAAGATAGTGCTAGCATTTATCGACATGGAGTCAATAGACTCATACTATGTGCTGCCACCCATTGTGGATTAGGATCTAGAGTCACTCAAGACATTCATGAGATTGTAGGTAGCATATGAGATTTTGAGGAGGTGAGTCTATTGAGCCAATGTGGAAATAGTGACACAGTTATCCCAGACCCTGATAGAGTTCAAGAGACTAGAATCAGAGATAGTTTGGTTAAAGGTGGAGAAAGATTAGATAGTAGAGGAACATTGGGAGGCCCTTGGAAAGATAAAGGGCTTAGAGTTTCTACTTATATGTAGTGGATCATGATCACAATCACATACTACCATCTCCTAACATACTACTACCAGACAGTATGAGTATGAGATGCCAAGGGATCTGGCAGTCACAAAACTTAGTGAGATTGTATATAGTGATGACATGTACATAAAACTTTGATATATATGAACATTTTATGTTTTATTACTTGTCTTTATGTGTGGAATGACAATTTGATTAATTAAATAATCTTTGTAAAATTACTTAATATATGTCTTCTTTATTTAACATCTCTTAAGTAATGTAATTAAAACTTATTATAGTTTCTCTCAGATACAACATTGTGATTAAGTATGTTATGTTAAATTAAATGTAGCTATAATACATATAATGATCTAACTTGAAATAATACACAAGATGAAATTGAATAGTATGAAACCTAAAGCAATTATAAAAATAAATTAAATAATCACTTTAGTGCTCAACACACACACAAAACTATTTGTCAAGAATGAAGCAATGCTAAAGCATATACGATATAATCTGATAGCTCTAACAACACTACTTTATCATTCATACTATTCAAAGGGATTAGACATAATACCGTTGCATATGTGTGGCATTCCTAGGGTCTTTGAGGAATGTTCCATCTAACTCTATTAACGTGTAAGCACTAGATTCATAACTTTCATTGATTATGTAGGGTCCTAGTGAATTAGGTCTTAATTTTCCTTTTTCAACATAGTCTACAATAGTGTTTCATTAATTTTCATAAAATAATAAGTCATCCTTATTAAATGTGTAAGGGATGACATGATTATTATGTTTATGCTGTAATTTCTTAGTGTAGGCTTGGAGATGCTCAAGACTGTTAATGTGTTGTTCATCAAGCATCTCAAGCTGGTGTAATCTTTGTTCATTATAGGTGTCATTATCAATAAGACCTTGAAGATAAATCCTTAATCTGTGGATTTCTAACTCCAAGGGAATAATATCCTTGGTACCATAGATAAGGTTATAGGGTGCGGTTCCCATCGATAATTTGATGCTTGTTCGATAGGCCCATAATGCATATTGTAATTGTGTGTGCCAATCCTTGTGATGTTTGTTAACAATTTTCCTTAGGATATGTTTGAGAGTCTTATTAGTGATTTCAGCTTTACCATTATATTTTAGGTAGTATGGAGTTGAAAAGCGATGTTGGATATGAAATGTGTTAAAGGACTTCTTCATGTCATTGTTCTTAAATGGCATCCCATATTCTGAAATTAATGTGAAAGGGATTCCAAAGTTGGCACTAATATGTTCCAATATGAAACAAAATATTACATCAGTGGTCATGGATCAAAGCATAATAGCTTCTACCTATTTTGTAAAATAATCAATTGTAATGATAAACGTATGTCCAACATAAGAAGGTGGTGACATTTCCCAATTATATCCAATCCCCATATTGAGAACGACCAAATAGGGATTTGGGCATGGAGCTTAAAAGCAAGAGCATGAATAAAATTGTTGTGTTCTTGACATTTGTGACATCGCTTAACATATGCAAAGCAATATTTTTCCATATTTCTCTAGTAGTATCGCATACAAACTAGTTTTTTCACTAAGAATCTTCTTCCAAAATGACCTCCATAGGTGCCTGCATTGGCTTGTTCAAGTGCTATAGTAATTTTAGAGTCCTTAAGACACCTAAGTAAAATGTTGTTAAAGGATCATCTATATAACACATTGGAAAGGATTATGTATTAGGGTTCCAGTTTTTGTAAGTGAGTTTGGGATTTTGTTGTTGTTGGCTTGAGAATGGTATCGTCTTTTAAATAATTATATATTGTATCATACCATTCACTTGAGTCTTCCATGGTTGTTGTTAATACTTCTTCTAATTTATCATTCATCAAAGGTTTCATTATTGGGTGAACAATAAACATGATGTATTTTGAGTGATCTTGAGGTGGTATAAGAGAAGCCGCACTTGTCATTGCATTCACATGCCGATTATCTTTTTGTGGGATGTTATCAATGGTGAATGGTTTGATATTTTTGAACAAGGTCAGTGTAAAATATTTCTATTTTGATAATTTGTCATTTTTTTCTTGGTAGAAATTTTTTATTTTTTTAATCACTAATTGTGAATCACAAAAGATTTTAATATCTTTGAGACCCATGAGTAAAGCAACATACAATCCAACAATTAATGCCTCATATTCAATTGTGTTATTTGTACATGGTAAATTCAATTGATAGGACAAAGGAATAGAGTTTTGTGTGGGTTGAATTAATATAACCCAAGCACCAGAGCCTATTCTACACATGGATTCATCAAAATATAATTACCATGTATGAACTTCTATTGTCATTACATTGTCATCAGGAAAAGAGTCATTTCTAGGTAATGCCAAAGGAGAAGGAGCATCAGCCAAGTGGTCAGTCAAGGCTAGACCTTTGATTGCTTTTTGTGAAATAAACTTAAGGTAAAACTTTTCCAACAATTTCACCCATTTTGCTAGATGTCTAGATAAGCCTATTTTATTCAAAAGAGTTTGAGAGGATCAAATTTTGTTAGTACTTGTATTTCTGCATTTAGTAAACAGTGTTGTAACTTACTCGTAGTGAATACAAGATCCAATTTTTTTTTTCAATTGGTGTGTATCATGTTTCATAATCTATGAGAGTTCAGCTAATATAATAAACAATATGTTCTTTATCGCTTTCATCTTGCTAAGCCCACAATATTGTAAGAGCATTGGCTAGTGTGGATATATAAAGGATGAATGGTTTTCGTGGCATAGTAGGTTGTAGAATAGGAGTTGCAAGGTATTTCTTCAAACTCTCAAAGGCCTATTTAGAATCCTCATTCCAATAAAAATGCACATCCTTTTTGAGGAGAAGTGTGAAAGGTAACATTCAATCAGCTAAGGATGCCACAAAATGATGGATGGCTTGAATTCTTCCTTGTAACATGCACAATTGAAAAATGTTTCTAGGAGGTGGCATGTTGATTATAGCATCAATTTTATTTGTGTGTACCTGATGCCTCTGTGAGAGATAATAAACACTAAAATTTTCCACTATCTAGTCCAAAGACACACTTTTATGGATTTCGTCTCATGTTGTATTTGTGCATCTGTTCAAAGATCTTCTGAAGGACATTAACATTGTCTTGTCTTGTTAAGGATTTGGCTAAGATTTCATCAACATAATCTTCAAAGATTTTATGTGTGTAATCATAAACTATCAATGTCCTAGTTCATTGATAGGTTGTGCCTACATTCTTTAATCTGAAGGGCATCATAACCAAACAAAATGTTCCCAAAATGGTTGTAAATGCTATTTTATATTGATCTTGTGGGTTGATGAAGATTTGATCATAGGAAGAAAATCCATCCATCAATGACAACAAAGAATTGACCGTAGTTGAATCCACTATCATGTCGATATTAGGAAGGGGAAAATTGTCTTTTCAAGAGGCTTTATTCAAGTGATGAAAATCTATATGCATTTAATACAATTGTCAGGTTTTACAATGGTGACAATGTTTGAGATCCATGGAGAATAGTCAATAGGTCAAATGAAACCTGCATCAAGGTATTTTTCAAGTTCTCCTTTACAAGTAAGGATATTTTAGGATTCATCTTTCGTATCTTTTGTCGAACAGGCTTAGTATTTTCAACCAAAACAATGTTTTGTGTTACTATATTCAGATTTATTCCTGGCATGTATGAATATTTCAAAGCAAAAAGTTTAGGAAAGTCATGGAGAAAGGTTGTAGTATCCTCTTGTTCTTCATCATCAAGGTGGTTCCCTATCTTAATGAATTTTTTTTTATCATCTATGTCCATTGGTATATCAATTGTATCTCCCAAGGGAAGCACATTTGACTTAGTAAATTCAAGGTCATATGGTTCCATGCTTGTGTATTTCTCATTTTTTTAGACATCTTTTTGCTTGGTAATGAGCATAACACAGGTAACTCTTTTCTTTGAAGGAATAGAAGATGTCTTATCATAAGTGCCTCACATTTGTTTAAGAGCTTCATCATTTTGAAAGTACTCTCATGAAGGTGGTAAATTCATATCAAGTAATTCAGGATGTTTTATTGTGATATTGGTTCTTGGTTTGCATGTGATAGTGTTGATGTTTGGCGATGGTCATTGACTTGTTTTTGTTGTCTTAGAAAATGAATATCCCAAACCAGTCTTTGTGTCTTGTGTATTAGGTTCTATAGGAACTCACATGCCTTATTCATTCTTTCCACATCATTTACCATTGTATCCCAATTGTTTCACAAGTTCATAGCCCCTTCCCTAAAGTCTTTCCATTTCTTTTGGATTTGGCGATTGTTGATAATCTATCTCATCAAAATTTGTTGTCTAAGTTGTATTTTCTTCCAAAGTGGATGAGGTAGATGCTTGGGAAGGTTCTTCTAAATTATAAGTAGACATAACCATGGGTTGTTCTTGTTTTGTATCCTCTTTTGTTGTGATTATATACTCACCCATAAATGAAGGTATGAATTCCAATGATCCCCAATCATTAACTAGTAATTTAAACATTGGTTCTTCTTCTTGTTTGTTTGTCTTGAGAGGTTCTATGTTAGATGTTGGAATAAATGTGTTCAGAGGACTTGTCATTCCCTTTTCAAGTTGCAAGCAACTTTCAGGATTGATGTACATTTCAACTTGATATTATTTTTTTAATAGACATATTTCATTATACGATGAAGGATCGAAGGCACCATGTGCATCTCATGAATCCATGGTATTCCCAAAAGAAGGTTGTATGAAAAATGATAAGGCATGACATGAATAGGAGTTTGCAAGGAAACCTTTCTAACTATAATAGGTGAGTTAATTACACCAATCAATTGCTTTGTGATATTGCCAAATCCCATAATAGATAAGGAATTGGGTTTGATTTGTGATTTTCCCACACATAATAAATCTATCAGTTTCACACTGCACACATTAAGGACAAAGCCATTATCAACAAGAGTTCTTTTGACACCTATTCTATTGAATTGGGATATTACCATAAAGGCTTCATTTTGCTTCCTTAATTCTAATGGAGGGTGCTCTTGTTGATGGAAGGCAATGTATACATTGATTGTATTCATTCCTTGTATTAGAGCTGCCACATCATTTGCATTTGTACCAGGAGGAACCACTATTTGTTACAATGTTGTTTGAAGGATAGTGTGATAATATGGTGAATTCTGAATTAGGTTCCAAAGGGATATCTTTGTAGGAGTATTCCTAAGTTGCTGACAAGATCATACTCCTTAATGCATGAATTTAATCGAGGAGCACTAGGAAATATGGGATCGGGAAAATCTAAGGGTATCAAGGTGAGTTGTTCTAGTTGTGGATTATTTCTAGTGTTGTATGTATGAGAAACAACACAATGCTTAGGTGGGTAAAGGGTAAATTCTAGTTTGGGTGGAGGTTCAAACTTATGTGAAGGTGGGTAAAGGATGAGTGGAGGTTCAATTACATTGATGTATTTTATTTTAGGTTTCTCATAAAACACCTTAGTGGATGTATTTTGTGAGATGAAGTCCTGGAGGGCTTCATCTAACATATCAAAGTCATCATGGCTAAAAGGTTTGAGATGTAAGTTATCTTCGGTTGGTTTGGGTATGTCATGAAAAAACTTAGTGGATGAAATTAGTGAGAGGAATCCCTAGAGGGCTTCATCTAATGCATCCAAGTCATCACCACTAAAAGGTTTGGATGATATTGTTTTTTATAAATTGAAGCATTTTATTACTATTTCATTTGATGTGTTTAGTTTTTTGTTTTTGTTTTCTAATGAATCTAATCTAAATGAACTAGGAACTAATGCTGAAAATAAAAAGATGTAAAAATATAATGCTATCCATAATTTCCATGAAATTAAATGATGCTAGTTCTAATTATTGCAATGTAACATAAAATAACTGAATCAAAATAGAAAAGTAACTAAACCCAACAAAATCTTAAAAATTTGGAAACTAGATGTTGAAAACAGTAATGCAAAATGTGCACTGGGACTGATTTACCTAGGATGGCAAATGAGTCCCAGTAGGGGTATTTTTAACTTTTTCTAAATTTTTTGGTGGATGCTTATTTGTTCTACACTATACAATGTAGATCTAAAGTGCATATACAAAATTTTACTATATGAAATGAATTGAAATAATGTAAGCTAAATGAGGTTTCCACTAATGCAATTTAAGAAATACAAGAGTCAATGCAAGCTATTCCTATCATGTAAATGCACTCTAAATCAAAAATATGATGCTCTATATGCATGCTCACCAAAATGAACCAAATATTTTTGGAGATATGAGGCTCTCTTACACTTCTAGTGTTTTGCACCTAAAAGGAGAGAGGTACCAAAAAACTTAATGGCTCACTCAAGAATAGGCCCTTGAGATTCCAATGCAAATGAGATTAAAATTTGTCAAAGCATAGTTTCCTAGATATTGAAAGATGATAAAATAAATGAATTACTAATGCAAAACTTCGAAAATGCAAAATGCTTGAAAACACATTAAATGCAAAAAGACCTAAATAACCTATAAAATTCCTTGAAAATGTAATCAAAAAATAATTGAATACAACTCTAAAAATCTGGAAATGTTGACCTTTTGACCAACTAGGACTCATTTGCCAACCTAGGTGAATCAGTCCTAGATCAGGGTTTCTACCCATAAAGTTGTTTTGGGGAAATGTGTACGAGTATTTGTAATTTGTTTTGAAAAAAACCTCTAGTGGGACTCATACACCACTAATGGTGTATGAGTCCTTTTTTTCTTTTCCAAAAATTGAAATCATAGATCTGTACTCAAACACCTGCACTTCATTCCTAGATTGAAACCTAGATATGATTCTGCGAGACCACTTGCAAAAAAAATAAAAAATTGATTTCTAATGGGGGTTTTTCCTCAATCAAACCCACAGTGTTGTATTTAAACCTTGAAATAAATAATGAAATATGCAGCAAAACCCTAGCCCTAAGTGTATCTAAGACTAGGAAATCTAAAGCAAGTTGCAACCCTATTCTAATATGCAAGAATAAGATGCATAAATGAAACTTGAAAAATGTAAGAATCACTCTAAGAGATCCTAAATCACATTAGAAATGAATTTTAATGAAATGCAAACCTTCCATAGGATTTAGATAGAGATAAAATGGAAGATTGAATCACTTAGAAAATAAGTCCTTAGGATTGGCTTGATGGCTAGTTGCATCTCCCCAACCTAGAATTTGTTAAATAAACACAGTCCACAATAGAGAGGGGGGGTGAATCAATTGTCCTAAAAATTCAACTTAAAACTTTATCACTTATCAAATATTCAACCACACTATTCTGATATTAAATATGAGCATGAAACATAAATAATAGAAAGTAAATCAACATAATGAACACCATATTTTTTTGTGGAAAACCTAATAAGGAAAAAACCACAGTGAGGGTTAACTCACACTATATAGTATTTAAAAAGAGGCTCATTGCCAAATGGACTCACTCTCCAAGTACAAAGGCTCATTTCATGCAGAAAGGACTCACTATCCAATAAGGAGGCTCACTGCCTACACAAGATTATACAAAAATTGAGTAAGGCTTTACAACCTAAAATGAACTGAAGAGATGCACCTATCATGTGCTGATACAATTTTAGTGATGCTTAGTATTCAAACATTACACCCTTCATTCTTCACTTATTAGATGTTTCCATTCTGATCACACCTTCACATTCATTACTCGCTCACACACACACCCTTTTTTGCAAAACTTCCATGCATTCATACTACAATTAACTCATCCATATCTATATATTAAAAATTGTTTTCCATACATGCATATCTATATTTGATCACCATCATAAGCATCAATTAGGTTGGCCTAATTCGATGTAATTTATTATAAAATATATCAATTGTCAGCTCCACAAAATATTTTCAAAAAGTAATTTGATCATTAGCATGATACAATATGTCATCCCAGAACACACAATAGATCATGCTTAAGATTTTCATATCATATCAAAATTATCTTAACAAGTCAACTAGGAATAGTATTCAACACAAAAGGGTAAACATTTTGTTGATTGCCACAACACCGTATGAGCAATAGAGCACATAATATTCTAAATGTGCATGCTTTTACCATCCATAAGTAGTTTCTCAAAATCACAATTAGTAATTGTCAACTGAGAAGAAATGTGGAGTAAAATATCCAAGGGACAACCAAAAATACTGGATCAGCCACCGGAGAAGATAAGACAGTCATAAACAGTAGTTTAGAGTACCAGACCAAACTACCAAGATGGTGACATTAATGAAAACAAATAGATAACCTGCTCATTCTTCCAACAATCTCCCCCTTTGTCATTGATGGCAACATTTGAACATAATTCTTCAACTCCAATCTCTCCCCCTTTGACATCAATGGAAAAGGGAGCCAAAAAAAAGAAAATGAGTGGACATGGTGACATCAAATTTTCAAAATATCTCCAAAAACTTAAAAAAAATTCAACATTCCAGAGCTTTTAAGCAAACAAAAATTAAGTGAAGATAACATTGTTCATCTGGAACACGTTCTTATAGGGTATGTGCAAGATCATGATGGGTCAAAAAGTGGTGATATGATGGGTATGTGTAGGTTATGTGGCTAACGGCATTTTTCTTACCCAAAATTGATGAAATAATTTTTGTAAAGGAGATTCTCAACTTTCCACCAATATAAATTATGCTTTACATTGAATTTAATAAATAATTATTATTCATTTTCTATTTTAATTATGACTAAAGTCTTGATTGATAGGTTGATTGAAAAAAATCTATAGCTTTCAAACAGTAGCATATTTTTTGAATCCCAAACATGAATCACATTCTATGCTTTGCATACTATAGGATAAAAAAAAAGATTTTCATGAAGTTTTGACCAAGTTAAGGTGGTTAGACATACAAGTTTTTATATTTTTTAAAAGTTGTAATAAAAAATTCATAATTAATTATTTACTTGGAAAGAAATTACAAAAAAATATGCATCACATCAGGACATTAATCCTCTACTTATATGGGTATGTGCAAGATCATGATGGACCAAAAAGTGGCGGTATGATAGGCATGTGTAGGGTATGTGGTTGATGACATTTTTTAACCAAAAAATGATGAAATAAAAAGGGTTGTTAAAGGAGATTCTTAGATTTCCACCATTATAAATTATGCTTTATTTTGAATTTAAAAACTAATTATTATTCATTTTCTATTTGATTTACAACTAAAGTCCTAATTGATAGGCTAATTGAAAAAAAATTGTAGCTTTCAAATGGTATCACATTTTTTGAATTTGAAACATGCATCACATTCTATGCTTAGCATACTATAGGATTAAAAAAATAAGAATTGAATTTCATGAAGTTTTGACCAAGTTAAGGTGCTTAAACATACGAGTTTTTTATATATTTGAAAATTTGTGATAAAAAATTCATAATTAATTATTTGATTGGAAAAAAATTACAAAAAAATATGCATCACATCAGGACATGAGTCCTCTACTTATATCTAAAATCTTATAAAAAAGTATTATCATTTTATTGTGGTTAGGGTGGTCAAAGAGACACATACTTCTTGTTTTTTACTTGAAATTTAAGTGCTACTGCATTGAAATTTCAAATTTTCATCAAATATTTTTTTCTTTTGTTAAATAAACCTAGTAGTTTAGAAACTAAATTCAATTTTTTATAGATTCTATTCTTACATATTTTCAAAATAATATAGATAACTTATTCAAATTTTTATGTCAAGTTTCCTAACTCTTATTTTTCTAAATTTCTTGCCACTTAACGGCCTATTCTTTCCATGATGATCCTGCACATACCCATATCTAAAATATTATAAAAAAATATTATCATTCTATTCTAGTTAGGGTGGTCAAACAGACACCTATTTCTTATTTTTTCCCTGAAATTTAAGTACTACTGTATTGAAATTTTAAATTTTCACCAACTATTTTTTTAAAAAAATAAACCTCGTAGTTTAGAAACTACATTCAATTTGCTATAGATTCTATTCTTACATATTTTGAATAAATATAGATAACTTATTCAATTTTTAACGTCAAGTTTCCTAACTCTAATTTTTCTAAATTTTTCACCACTTAATGGCCTATTTTTTCCATGATGATCCTGTAGATACCCTATACCTTTCTTTGAGAACTAGATACAAATTCTTCTAGTTAAAAAAATAGACTCCATCTTTATGCATGTACTTTCCAACAATCCCGATAAAGTAAAAGAGGGTGACCAATATTCAATTGAACATTATTTCTCAACATCTTCAACATCAATAAGAATTTTGGAAAGATGTTCTAACCACAGTTCAACAATTTATTTAACAATCCAGAGGGTATTTGTCACATCACCTCTTTGTCATTGTGTAATGATTAGTTCAGCCTATAGTTGACCAACTCTTATCCTTTGCTTCCCTTCTTTATCTTCAAATATATCAAAATTATTTCCAATGTTGTTCACCTTTGCTTCAATTGCTTCAATTCTTCTTCTGAAACTATCTAGAGCTATAGGCCACCAAAGAAAATACTTGTAAACTTCTAAAATTTCTTTAACACACTTCTTTTTTTCCACAATCAATCCAAAAATTCTTTGCATAGCCTTTATACATCTCCTTTCAACGAAGATTCCCATCTTACATCCTTTCGGACCTTCAAACAACATCCTTTCTTCAGCGATCTCAGTCAGATTTTCTAGCAAGAAATTAGTAATAGTAGATACTTCAATTCCTTTCCAAAGTAGATAATCTACGAGAGCATCATCAATTTTCAATTTGTCAATAGGCGACACAACACTCCATAGTTCACCAATCTTCTTCATTTTTCCTTCAACTATCATAGACTAGATGTCATTAGGATCAGAATCGATGCCAGTCTGAGACTCTTTCTCCTTCTCATATGAAATGTCAATGATTTCTTCAGTTATCTCTTTTTTAATTTTTTGATTATGGAGGGGAATCACTGATACCAACCTCCATTTCTCTTTTTTCGGAGGAAGAACCCACTTCAAATTGACTAGATGCAGATATACCTGAGCAAGGGTTTGCTTGCAAAGATGAGAAATATGATCTACACATATTTTTATTATCTTCAAAAGAATCTAGATACATGTAACTTTTTTTTCTAATAGGGATACCCGATTCCCACATCACATTATCTAACGGGCAATTCAACAAGTGTATCAATCAACAATTCTCTAAGATCTCTTCCAATTCTAGTTAGCTCCTCCACATCTTTATACTTCATAGTTTTCTTTCTAGGGAGTTCTCCAACACTACATAAACGAGTGATTTCTTCGATAGCTTCTTTTGAGATCAAATAAGGTTTGAACAAAATAACCTCTTTATCTATAATCCACGAAAATTCACTCCATAAATCCTTCCCTAGAGTTTTTATATTTTACAATTCAACTTCGTTCAACCCTAGTTCATTTCCTTTCATTTTCCTATGATTGTAATCTTCTACTTTGACCCTTTTTATTTTTAGAGGGGTAACACCACACAAACCACTATCCATTGCTATATTTCTCTTGAAATTCAATGATACCTTTTTCGATCTTCTTCTTTCCTTTTGCAATTAGAGAGAAAGGGTTCCAGATTACCTGAATCAAACATCAAATTACCTTCTGAAAGACTTCAAGTACACCTGAATATTTCTTTAGAGAACCTATCAAAGACTTCGGATACATAATTAACCAAAAGTCATTACCAAATTTTACGTATCCTCCATCGATCTTTCCCTAAGCGCAATAAATGTGACAAACACAAAAAATTGCTAAACTTCACTTATCACAAAAAAACTTAATTCAGTCCACAAATCCTTATGCCAACATATTTTTCTCCAATTAATTTTCCAAAACGTCTAAATAATAATAATTATTATTCCAACCACGTTCGAACCTTTATCATGCCATTCTTCTAGGGGGTTTTTATGATCTTTTGATTATGGTCCCCCTAAGACCATTCTAGGTCTAAATTTTAAATAAATCATCTATATCGAATGAGCATACAGATAGATCAGGAGTCTCTTATTTTTCTTCTTCTTTCCTCTTCCATACCTTATCCATTTATTACTTCATCTCTTCTTTGTCAATCTTCTTAATCAGGTGATTCTTTTATACTGAAGGAGACTGCTTTCCATTCTTACTTCTCCAAAACTTCTAGATATGTCTAGTTTTATTATAGTTATAGTAGACAACACCTTTTTGATTAGACTATCCTCCAATACCTCTAGACCTACACTAATTTTCCATGTGTCCAAATTTGTTACAAACATAGCAGTATCCATTAAACTGTTGATTCATCCATCCTTCATGAAATATGTTCATCATCATCTTGTTGACCATGCTTACTTGAGATCTACATTATGTAGCCTTGTGTCCAAATTTTCCACATTCGAAACATTTTATGAAAAGAGAACTAGAAAACTAGTTCATCCTACTCCTACATTTAGTTGCTCTATGACCATATTTGTTACAAGAAAAGGAAACACCATCAAAAGAGGGATACCTTTGTGCATTAGGTTATCTCATAGATGGTCTTCTTGCAAAATTATTCCTTTGCTTCCTCTTTTCTTGATTCTTCTCCACATCTTTAGAACTTTCATTGTTATCAACTCCTAAGCCACCTTTATATTTACATGGTTTTTGTCCTACAAGCAATTCTTCAAGTTTACTGAAGCTAGATCTAAAATTATTCTCACAAAGCTTTTCCTTCTCCAGAACAATCCTCAGATTCACCACTTCCTATTCAAGTCTAGTGCATTCATCAACTTTATTCTATACCAAAGTATTCAGACATTCTTCAATCCTCTTCTTCTCTTCTACCAACACCTTTAGTCCAATTATCTCTTATTTTAGCTATTCACTTACTTCTTTGTGTCTTTCCTTAAATTTATTCAACCGTTCCTTCAATTTCAAAACACATTCATTTGCTTCATCAAGATTCTCTTTCATATCCTTTTTTTTTCTTTCCACTTTATCAAGATCTTCAAGAGCAATCTGAAGCTTTCCTTTATCATCCATCTAATCAACCTTCAGGATCCTCCTCAAGTAGTTAAGCTCTTCTCCAAGGAACCAAAAGCTCTAATACCAATTATTAAATAGGCACAGGACAACTAAGAGGAGGGGTGAATCAGTTGTCACAAAAATTCAAACTTAAAACTTTATCACTTATGAAATCTTCAGCCACACTATTCTATTATTAAATATGAGCATGAAACATAAATAACAGAAAGTAAATCAACACAATTAACTCCATATTTTTAAGTAGAAAAACCAATAAGGGAGAAACCATGGTGAAGGTTAACTCACACTATATAGTATTTAAAAAAATGCTCACTACCAAAATAAGGATTCATTGTCCAAGTACAAAAGCTCACTACCTACAAAAAGGACTCACTCTCTAACAAGGAGGCTCACTACCTACAAAAGATTATACAAAAATTGAGTAAGGCATTAAAACCTAAAATGAAATATGCACCTATCATGTGTTGATATAGTTCCAGTGATGCTTAGTATTCAGACTTTCCACCCTTCATTCTTCACTTATCAACTGTTTCCTTTTTTATCATACACACACCCTTTTTTGCACAACTTTCATACATTCATACTACAATTCATTCATCCATATCTATATATTAAAAATTGTTTTCCATACGTGCATATATATATATCTTTTCACCATCGTAAGCATCAATCAGGTCAACCTAATTAGATGCAATTTATTATAAAAGATATCAACTATCGTCTCCACAAAATATTTACAAAAAGTAATTTGATCGTTAGCACAATACAATATGTTGGCCCAGACCACACAATAGATCACACTTAATATTTTCATATCATATCAAAATTATCTTAACAAGTCATTCAAGAATAGTCTTCAATGAAAAAAGGTAAACATTTTGTTGATGTCCACAATGTCATATGAGAAAAGGAGCACATAATATTCTAAACATGCATACCTTTAACATCCATAAGTAGTTTCCCAAAATTTCAATAAACAATTTTCAATTGAGAAGAAATGCAGAGTAGAATACCGGAGGGACAACCAAAAATACCGGATCAACCACCAAAGAAGATAAGATATTCATACACACTCGTTTAGAGTACCAGACCAAACTACCAACATGGGGACATCAATGACAACAACTAGATAACCTTCTCATTCTTCCAAAAAAAATCTTCATGATTCTCCATAGGCATCCATGATCAACCCTTTACAATGCTTGATATAGAATAAAAGTGAGCTTGAAGACCTGCAAAAATCCCTAAATGCTGCCCTAAAGCTTCAACTTTGTTGTAAATGGACTTATGAATGCTCTTGTGAAAGATATTCAATACTTGAATCTTGAATTTGTTTCTTAAAAATAGCTAGATGTTATGAAAAATGACCTAAAAACCTATATTTATAGGCATCAATAACTAATTGATCATTGGTTATACCTCAAAGGCTGACATCCATCAAAATTTTGAATTAGGTTGGTGAATTTCCCTCTCAAAATTGAAAAATTTCCCAAAAGGGACTCATTCGCCAATGGTGGAAAATGGGTCCCACTTGAGGATTTTGAGGTGGGTTTTTGAGATTTGGATGATTTAAGTTTTATTTGTTAGGATTCATATGATTTTTGAGTGGAATAAGCCTCGAGGTCAAGAAATAATGGGTCTTAGGGGCATATAAATGGTTATTTTAAAGATTAATTAGTTCAAGGGTGCCCAATATATGTCCAAATTAAGCGTGAAATTGTCTCTTCCTTCAAGAGTGTACAATTTTCTACATTAAATTTAGCCCCCACTTTAGTTCCCATATGACTATTTGTATATGCAAGATAAAGTACTCTAAATAGTATGCTTTATTCTATAAAAGGACACTCATTCAGAAGATGGGAGAATGAAGTCCCCAGTGTAGTTATCTACAAAACCACAACATTAGGAATTGTATTCAGCAACACAAATTTGTTATTTTTCCAAAGATCCTCTTATGTAGCTTCTAGAAGTCAAATCTAAGGGTAGATGTATGCCCCTCCTTGATTCCACTTGTTATATGGAGGTGCAATCAAGGGAGCAATCTAGCCACATTGAATAGGGAAAATCATATCTTAGGGAATTTACAAGTACCATGCCACATAATGATAGATGATTGAGGATGTCAAGAGCGAAAATATGATTTTAACACAACAAATGATTTCAAAAATGGAGCTCTCTAGTACCCATTATATCAATTTGAATTAAAAACACTTTTTAACTCTAATATAGTAAAAACCCTAGTTTTAAACATAGATAGGAGCTAAAAGTGAAGTAAATTGTAAATTACCTTGTCATTTTACCTTCTTGTAGCTTGAGAGTAATGAGAGAATAGTGAAATATGTCAAGCAGATGGGACTACAAGCTTGCGAGACCAGGCGTGCTATGAGACCAGGTGGCGTGCGATGAGCGTCAAGTTGAGGTGAGTTGATTCTACTACCTTCAATTTGTTTCTACATAGTGATTTGATAATTTTTATGCATTTCAAGGTTAATTTAGGATCCTAGAAATTTTTTGGCAAAGTGTCCCCTTTTTTCATCAAGTGTTCCATTTTTTCACAAAGTGTCCCACTATTTCACCAAGTATCACATTTCTTCACGAAGTATCCCAAAAGGGGTCGAAAGTATTTATGATCTTTAGGAAAGCACACTAGAGGGACTTTAGTACACTTTTATGATGAGTAATGTAAAATTTAAAGATTTGATATTTCTTATAAGGCATATTTTTTATTTATTGATAGGTACCTACTTATTCACGTTAGTGTTTGGGTGGTAAGCAACTTAGCTTTCTTTGAGACCTAGCCCCAACACTTTTAGTGGAGGAAACATAACACTTGTAGGATATTGGGATATATTGGGCACACCTCATACCCCCCATGAGGTACCATGATGCGATGTTGATGGCTCTAGCTGAGCACGGTGATTCAAATACCTGTACATTCCACCTTCCTACTAGTGAGATGATGATCACTCTAGAGGAAGTCCACTGCATTCAATGAGTTCACATTCGAGGTGAGCGGGTATGCTTCTAGAGAGATTGTAAATTTTACAAATAGAAGGTTGACATGCAGTATTTCCTAGACGGGTGAGCTCACAATGAGCGAATGAGGGTACAGATTCATCTTTCGATGCTACTATATTCACGAGCCCTAACAGTGAGAAAAATTATGATGCACACAATGGCACTTATAATCATTCTAGATGGGCATGCAACACACCTAGAGGTAGGAATAGTACACTTGATATCTAGGATGGTAGAGCATAGGACAATATATGCCTGGGGGTGATGTATTCTAGTGCATGTATAATATGATCTTGGATGGTTCATTTTTTGAGAGGTGGACAACATGGTACACTATAGGCTTCTACAGGTTTGGTTCCTTGAGTGTATCACTTGTACTAGACCTTCCAGCTTCCCATGTCCAATAATAATGTGATATCCTTGGGCCTTTAGCTATCCTCTATGATGATTGTGGTAGTACAAAGATTTAAAATTTTGGAGAGTGAGATTTTACCAATAGGAGGAGGATGAGATCCTTTGGAGGCCTTATCATTTTACACTTCAATCTCCAAATCCCATAAGGAAGTTGAGGAAATTTTAGTTAGATAGATTTTTAGTTGGCTACCATGACTATGTAGTACGTCCCTTCTACTATGATCGAGTCATGATGCAGTTTGGGAAGATCCAAACACCACCTTGGGCACAACCCTTTTTTAGGAGATTAGTGTGGAATGCCCAGAGTCCAAGTGATATAGTGTATTTCATTATAGACAATCTTTTCGAGAGTGACTCTAAGTACTCAAATCATGATGAGCCTCCTCACTTTGATGTGGATAATTTTGGTGCCACAAATGATTATGAGGAGTGGTGGATAGTATCAAAACCAGCTCTTGTATTTCCAATTGGTGAGCCTATAGGAGATGTAGGACCATTTCTAGATGAGGAAGATGAGGAAGAGGATAGGACTGAGGAGATATGGCACAAGGTTGGAGACATATTTATAGATGTCATAGATGAGGAGTATGATGACGATGTAGATCTTGACTATGATGGATAGGATGAAGAGGAGGAGGAGGAGGAGGATGAGCCACTCATGAGTTAGGGTGATGAGGTAGTAGTTGAGAATCAATACGAGTGGGGAGAGTCCTCACCCATTCATATGACTAGATCACGAGTAGTAGCCACAATAGGCATCAGTACCAATGGTCATGGAGAAGCTAGCACATCTTCAGATATAGGTGATGATGTTTTATTGATACATGTAATTTTTTTTTATATTTATATTTTATATATATCATGATGTGTACTAATTGTGTTTAGTTTCTACCTTGTAGGAGCTATAAGAGACTGGTGAGACCTCTATCAATAGGCAGCTGCAGAGATATTGCCATAAAATTTTGACATGGAGGAAATGGACTCATACTATGTTCCCCTACCCAATGTGGATTAGGATCCAAAGTCCCTTAGGCCATTCATGATATTGCGGGAAACATATGAGAGTTCAAGGAGGAAACTCAACTAAGCTGATGTGGTAGTAGGGGAACAATCATCTCAGACCCTAGTAGAGTTTGAGAGACTAGAGTCAGAGATAGCTAGACTACAAACAAAGAGAGATCAGATAGAAGAGGCACATCGGGAGGCCCTTTAAGAGATATCAGGCTTAGAGTTTGAGCTCTAATGTAGTGGATCACAATCATGATCACATACTATCCTCTCCTGATGCACCAGATCCCAAGGGATCTAGCTATCACAGACCTTAATGAGATTGTATATAGTGATCACATGTACATAATATATATATATGAGCATTTCATGTTTTATTACTTGTCTTTGTGTATAATGAAAATGTGATTAATTAAATAACCTTTGTAAAATTACTTAATTAATGTTTTCATGATTTAAAACATCTTATGTGATCTAATAAAAAATTATTATATTTTCTCTTAGATACAACATTGCGATTAAGTATTCTATGTTAAATTAAATGCAGTTATAATCTATATAATGATCTAGCTTATCATAACACACAAGATGAAATTAAATAGTATGAAACTTAAAGTAATTATATAAATAAATTAAATAATCACTTTAGTGCTCAAGAGACACACATAACTATTTGTCAAGAACAAAGCAAGGCAAAAGCATATATGATATAATCTGAAAGCTCTAGCAACACTGTTTTATCATTCATACTATTCAAAGGGATTAGACATAATACCAGTGTAGATATGCAGAATTTATAGGGTCTTTGAGGGATATACTATCTATCTCTGTTAAAGTGTAAGCAGTAGATCGATAGCTTGCATTGATTATGTAAGGTCCTAACCAATTAGGACATACTTTTCCTTTTTCAACATAGTCTACAGTAGCATTTCATTGATTTTCATACAAGTCACTCTTATTAAATGTCTAAGGGATGACATAATTATTATGTTTACATTAAAATTGCTTAGTGTAGGCTTGGAGATTCTCAAGAGAGTTAATGTGTTGTTCATCGATCATCTCAAGATGGTGTAATATTTTTTCCTTATAGGTTTCATTATCAAGAAGACCTTGAAGAGCAATCCTTAATGTGGATATTTCTAATTCCAAGGGCATGATAGCCTAAGTACCATTGACAAGTTTATATGATGTGGTTCCCATAGATAATCTAATCCTTGTTCAATAGGCCCATAGTCCATATTGCAATTGTGTGCACCAATCCTTGTGATGTTTGTTAACAATTTTCTTTCAAATTTGTTTGAGAGTCTTATTAGTGATTTCATCTTGACCATTAGATTGTGGGTAGTACGGTGTTGAAAATCGACATTAGATATGAAATGTGTCCAAGAACTTCTTCATGTCATTGTTATTAAATGGCATCCCATTGTCTGAAATTAATATGGAAGGGAGTCCAAAGCAGGCACTAATTTGTTCCAATATGAAATGGCATATTACATCAGTGATCGTGGATCGAAGGGGAATAGCTTCTACCTATTTTTAAAAATATTTGGTTGTTATAATGATAAATGTATGTCTAGCAAAAGAAGGTGCTGAGATTTTTCCAATTAGATTGAATCCCTATACTAAGAATGACCAAATAGGGATTTGGGCATAGAGCTCAGAAGCAGGAGCATGAATCAACTTTTTGTGTTCTTGAGATTTCTGACATCGCTTAGCATATGCAAAGCAATATTTTTCCTTATTTCTCTTATAGTATCCTATACAAGCTAGTTTTTTCACTAAGGATCTTCCTCCAAAATGACCTCCATAGGTGCCTGCATGGTCCTTTTAAAGTGCTATAGTAATTTCAGAGTCCTTAAGACAACTAAGTAAAATTCCATGAAAGGATCATCTATATAACACATCAGAAAGGATCATGTATTTGGTTGCTAGTTTTTGTAAGTGGGTTGGGGAGTTTGTTGTTTTTGGCTTAAGAATGGTACCATCTTTTAAATAATTATATATTGTATCATATCATTCACTCGAGTCTTCCATGGTTGTTGTTAACACTTCTTCTGATTTATCATTGATTGAAGGTTTCATGATTATGTGAACAATAAATGTGATGTCTTTTGAAGGATCTTGAGGTGATAGAGAAGCCACACTCATAATTGCAACCACATGTCAATTATCTTTTCATGGGATGTTATCAATGGTGAATGATTAAAAAAAATAGTAAGGTCTTTGTAAGATTCTTATATTTTGATAATTTGTCATGTTTTTCTTGGTAGACTCCTTTTATTTTTTTGATCACTAATTGAAAATCACCAAAGATCTTAATATCTTTGACACCCATGATTAAAGCAACATGAAATCCAACAATTATGACCTCATATTCAGTTGCATTATTTGTACATAGGAAATTCAATCGATAGGACAAGGGAATAGGCTTCCATGTGGGAAAAATTAACATAACCCCGGCGCTAGAGCCTGTTCTACACTTGGATCCATCAAAATATAATTCCCATGTATGAGCTTCTATTGTCATCACATTGTCATTGACAAAAGAGACATTGCTAGGTAATTCCAAACTAGAAAGGAGGAGCATCAACCAAGTGGTCAGTCAAGGGTTGACCTTTGATTGATTTTTGTGAAACAAACATAAGGTCAAACTTAGTCAACAATATTACCCATTTAGATAGACATCCATATAAATCTATTTTATTAAAAATATGTTTGAGAGGATCAAATTTTGTCATTACTTGTATTTCCACATTTAGTAAATAGTGTCACAACTTACTGGTAGTGAATACAAGAGCCAAACATTGTTTTTCGATTGGTGTGTATCACATTTCATAATCTATTAGAGTTTGGATAGTACAATAAACAAGATGTTCTTTACCTCTTTCATCTTGCTAAGACAACAATGCTGCAAGAGCATGGGTTGACGGGGCTATATAAAGGATGAATGGTTTGCTTCACATAATGGGTTGTAGAACAAGAAGAGTTGCAAGGTATTCCTTGAAACTCTCAAAGGCCTATTTACAATCCTCATTCCAATCAAAATGCACATCCTTTTTGAGGAGATGTGTGAAAGGTAACATTCAATTGGCTAGGGATCCCACAAAATAATGGATGGATTGAATTATTCCTTGTAATGTGTGCAATTGAGAAATATTTCTAGGAGGTGGCATGTTGATTATAGCATCAATTTTATTTGTGTCTAGCTCAATTCATCTTCGAGAGATGATAAACCCTAAAAAATTTCCACTATCTACTCCAAAGAAACACATTTTTGGATTTAGTCTCATGTTTTATTTGTGCATCCATTCAAAGATATTCTAAAGGACATTCACATTGTCTTGTCTTGTTAAGGATTTTTCTAAGATGTCATCAAAATAATCTTTTGGGATTTTATGTATGTAATCATGAAATATCAATGTCATGGCCCGTAGATAGGTTATGCCTGCATTATTTAATCCAAAGGGTATCATAACATAACAAAATGTCCACCAAGATATTGTAAATATTGTTTCATATTGATCTTGTGGGTTGTTGAAGATTTGATTATATCTAGAAAATCCATCCATGAAAGACAACAAAGCATGCC
>VDFB02271358.1:1075534778-1075598362 GCA_007258455.2 Sequoia sempervirens | reverse complement strand
CGACAGTCATATTTATAGCTTTTCTTAGGCAAAATCCTAGCTGGAAAGAATCAACGGCTGTGAGATTGTCTGGTAGAATTGAAAGGTGAGAGATGGAGAGGTTGAGAAGAAGATGGAAGAGGTTGGGAGGTTGGAGAGAAGAATGGATTCCTGTCTTCAACCCATGCGAACAAGCCTCCACAGAAATAGAGAAAATTATTTTTTCTATTTTGGCAGTTTGTTTCACGGGTGTTGAAGATAATCCCCAAATTAAATAAATAAATAAATCTATTTAATTTCATTTATTGAATTTGATTTTTGATTTTTCTACTATGGAAGATTTAATTAAATATTTTGTAATATTTAATTGTAATGTGACTTTAGAAGAATTAATTAAATATATTAGAAATATTTAATTGCAAATGGATATTAAAAGAATATATTTAGAAAAGAGGAATATTTAATCTTTATTTGAATAAAATATCCAAGTCAAGATTACTGATAATTAATATAAATAAATCGTAATGTTTATTTAATTAATTAAGAAATGAATACGAAAAGATGATTAAATAAACTTATTTATTTAATCGAAATGAAAGAATGAACAAATATAAATAAATTATTTAAATTTATTTATACGCAGATGGAATTTAAAGATTTTAATTAAATATTGAAAATATTTAATTAATTACCAGACAATGTGATGTGACCATTTTTAGGTGTATACATTTTGCCGCTCTTTGAAGTGATGTATTTTACACATTGCTTCAAAGAATTTTGAAATTGGCCCTAGATGTTGACTATCGAAAAGTTGCTAGGTATATGCCCACATGAACAATGAATCGATAATATTTTGAATTTTTATGAATTTTTTGATTTTTTTTTCTTGTGGGTTATTTCGATTTTTATGATTTTGAAGATGTCGATTCATCATTTGAAAATAATGATGTGAAGAAATTTACCCAGAAAGATGTGAAATGAAAAATTGATGAATAAATTACCCCTGCTATGTTAAAATATGATAAAATGCCTCAATTTTACCATTATATAGGTTAAAAATGTCAGTTTCCATGTCATTTTCCAATTTAACCTAGTAAAATTTGCAAATTTTTTTAGCTCTGATTGAGAAAAATGGCACTTCCCGTTCACCAGCACCGTTTCGAGCATATCTGATGACATTAGCAACCAACGCACTATGGACCTCCGGTATGTATTCCGTAAATCTCCTGCTTTTCAAAAAAAATTCATTTGTGGCACATTTTCAAATGTTTCGATCTAGTAAATTTTGTTTTAGCGCCTTTAAGTCTTTTCGTAGCACATATGAAAATTTCCATAGCACATTTGATAGATTTGGTAGCGCTCTTAATTGTTTTCGTAGCGCATATAATATAATAGCGCTCGTAATAAAAAGCATAGCACCCTTGATTAGTTTTGTAGTGCCTATGATTCTATAGTGCCGATGATGAGTTCTGTAGCACATTTAACCAATTTTGTAGCGCCTTTAATGATATGTTGTTGTGACTAATAAATTTGTTCCCAAAGTTGTTGGAAAACAAATAAGAACTAATAGATTGGCTTTTAAAGTTGTTAAGAACAAATATGATTGTGTTTATCTGCTTTCCATGATGATGAGAAACAAATAGTTTGATTTATTTTTTTGCTTCTAAAGTTGTTAGAAAGAAACATGATGTTGATTATCTGCTTTCCATGATGATGAAAAACAAATAGTTTTATTGATTTGTTTTGCTTCTAAGGTTGTTAGAAAGAAACATGATGTTGATTATCTGCTTTCCATGATGGTGAAAAACAAATAGTTTGATCGATTTGTTTTGCTTCTAAGGTTGTTAAAAAAAAACATAATGTTGATATTATTTGCATTTCATGATGATGAAAAAAAAATAATTTGATGTTCAGTTTTAATTGATACATTATGATGATTTGATACTAATTTTTCTTTGATGATGTGTCAACAAGAGAGATTAGGTGTTTTGTAGTTATGGGAGGCATTCCCTAGTACATGGAGTTTGATACCATAGTTGTTACAGTCAGATAGAGATTTGATTGATGGATGTGGATTGAGTGCATTACTTGACATGCCTGAGGTTCACCTCAATAGGGCTTTATTGACAGTACTTGCAGAGCGGTGGCATAGTGACACCAACACTTTTCATTTACCGACTGGGGAGATTACAGTGACTCTTGAGGATGTATATCGCATCCTGAGGATCCTAGTGATGGGGGAGATAGTGGTTTTTGATAGATGAGAGGCTGGAGGCACTAATGCTTTGAGGAGGATTTTCAGAGATGATCACATTGCCAGATATTTCATCCCATGGGGTGAGATTACAGATACATACCCACCTTTACCAGCTATACTTGTAAGGTTTATTGGAGGTGTATTATGCCCTGACCATAGGTCAAAGGGGTTTACGATCGGGTGGGGTCATGTTTTGGAGAGCATGGTGATGCAGGGGACACGATATGCATGGGGTACATGCATGCTAGCCCACTTATATGATGAGTTACATCATATTGTTTATGGTAGCGGCCGGAGTTTTGCTGTTGGGTGCTCATTATTACAGATATGGGCATGGGAGCACTTTGTTGTTTTACATCCATTGACTCGAGGACAATGACCAGCTAGTCGATCGTACAGATGGAGATATGCTCATATTATTGCTTAGCCAAGACTGGGCAAACTAGTGCAATGGAAGCGACTTTTGGATAGTTTGAATATAGTATACTAGAGACCATATTTAGATTGTGAGTCATGGCTAGAGGATGCGAGGGAGATGTTGTATGTATGTACTTCCAAATTTTTGATTGGACAGACTCCATGGATTATTGATGGATTTCTTGCTGGATGAGTATGTTGGCAGTTTGGTCAGATTCAGGGTATGCCTATGGGTTCGGCCATTTATGCGCGGCGACAGCCATAGCTTGCAGTGTGGGGTCCATTGATTTCCTATGAGATAGCGGTGGTAGAGTTCATCAGTTTAGGAGCAGTGATGTGGGATTACCGAGTGGATGTCCTTGACGCAGGGATAACACCAGAGTATTTCCAGTTTGTCCTAGAGCATCCGGCACCACGTATGTTTGATCCTGATGAGGCTATTGCTCCTATTGTTGCATAGAGACTATAACAGAGAGGTTCAACGTCCAAGGATGACGATTCAGAGGATAGTGATGATGATGAGAGTGGAGGAGATGATGACTCAGAGGGAGATGATGGTGGTGATGGTAGAGGTGAAGGTAGAGGCGGCAGGAGAGGTGGTAGGAGAGGTGGCATAGGTGGTAGAGGTGGACCATGGATGAGACACAAAGACCCATCTCCTTTAGTAGATCCAGCAGTCTCAGGTTAGCTATCCTCTTTATAGAGTATAGTATAGAGTTTGTAGACTTAGTTAGCACAGGAACATGCTTTGATCACATAGTTGTAGGGATAGTTGACTTCAGTTACTATTGAGAGAGATGCAACGAGACAGCGAGATGAGCAGGCCATTGCTTTGGCAGATAGCCTACATAGAGTAGCAGGTAGCACCTTGACTGGTGATATGATGAGAGAGGCGACTAGAGCCACCTGAGAGGCTGAGTTTTATAGGACTAGATATCATGATGCAGTTCCACCTGAGCGGAGGGAGAGTTATGCTTAGTCACGGTCTACTCATGGTCGCTCTCATACTACCAGTAGAGGTGTGACATAGCCTTTACCTCTAGTTGGGCCATCATGGATAGGTAGACCAGGTCCATCAAGGTTAGGTAGTATAGGTCCCAGACTAGGTCCTTAAGAGGATAGCACTGCCTAGTGCATTGTAGATGATATTTTCATGATATTCTATGGAGACATTTTGTATACACCTTGAGATGATCTCATTTTTTATGATATTATATCATTTTTAATTGACATCCTTGTACATTTTGACATTCATTTTTGAGATATATAAAATGCAACGAAAATTTATGATGATATAAATGTTTCTATATGATGTGTATGATATGATGATTTCATGATTATGATATATATTTATACATGATTTATGAGATGAAATCTATTTGATGAATGAATGTATATGTTGATGATGTATATGATGTTTTTGTGAATGTCAAAATATACTCAGTCATGTATTCGAAAAGATATAAACCATTTGATTCTTTGCCAGTTTTTTTGGGAAATTTATGAATGCAAAATGACGATTCTACCATGAATGCAATCTATACTAACCATGCAGGACATCCACACAATATTGCCATTTGGAGAGCTTATTCATGATTTTTGTATCATCATAGAGCTTTGAAATGTTGAAAGTTAATACAAGCATCAAAGGGTATGTTAGCACCAGTGATGACCTGAGTATTGCTTTCATGATTTTTAATATAGCAAGTTAATACAAGCATCTAGGTATAATTGAACCGAGATGACCTAAGTATTGCTTGCATAAATAGATAAGAGTTAACCTGTTTCCCATGCAAATTCTGAAATGTCATCCATGATACATAGTAGAGCATGTCTTGTGACCAATTTTCATAATACTAATGATTTCCTCGCAAACAACAAACAAAGAAAAATCATACTCCTTCCTTGCTTTTCTAGTTCAGTACATCATTGAATCGCTCCAGAGATATGATAGAAAAATCAAACAACCATTCAAATCTTGCTTAAAGTATTCCAAACATTTATTCAGATTAATATCATCCAATTTGGTTATCATCATTGATGTTCTTGTTTCAATCATGTTGCGTTGATGTCAATTGTTATTGAATAAGGATGTTGTGGTTGATTTGATACGACCATGTTTGTTATGTTTTGGCAAACTGTTTTATGTCCATTTGTGATATTCAAAAAAATCATTGCCCCTCTCTTGTTTGTTCAGTACATATTTATGCATTTTTTCCTCCAGTGTAAACACAACCTAAAAAAGTATGGATATGTACAAATTTTATCAAGCCATGATGAAAGATAAGGATCCCCGTCATATGATATGGATATAAAAGATATATACAAATGATATATATGAATGGATAATGCCAAAAGTGAAAACCAGACATAAACTAATAAATGGAGGAACCTATTTTGATCACAAGTAGCGCCTGTTTACTAGGTTTTCACCACTTGTCTTTATTGCACTTTTTCAGGGATTTTTTGATTTTTTTGATATTTTTCATCTCTTTTTATGATTTTTTTTTTTTTTTAGGACTTTTTAGACATAGAACTTCTTCAAATGAATACTATTGATCGGTTCTTCAAACAGGTCCCCTTCTGATATGGATAACTGATATGCACCAGAACCGTATGCTACAATGACAACAAATGGACCAAGCCAGTTAGGTTCAAATTTCCCTTTCTTTTCTCTGTCTTACTGATTACATGGATTTTCTCTCAGTACTAAATCACCCACTTGAAATGTCCATGGTTTAACTCTATGATTATAACTACGAGACATAATCTATTGATAACCCTTCAAATGGTCTACTGCATGTTGTCGTCTTTCATCTAACAGTTCTAGCTCTTGCAGACGAGAAACTCTATAGTCTTCATCACTTATCAATTCCTTGAGTGAGACCCTAAGTGAAGGTATTTCAACCTCTAGTGGTAAAATTGCTTCTGCTCCATAGACCAAGGCATATGGTGTAGCTCTTGTTGGTGTGCGAATGCTTGTTCTGTATGCCCACAAAGCTGAATTTAATTGAACATGCCAATCACGTCCGACATCATTTACTGTCTTCTTCAAAATCTTCAAGATTTTTTTGTTAGAAGCTTATGCTTGACCATTACCCTGTGGATAATAAGGTGTAGAGAACTTGTGTTGGATGTGAAATCTTTCACAAAGTTCATCCACATCTTGATTCTTAAAAGGCCTTCCATTATCAGTGATAATAGAATTAGGAATTCCATATTGACAGATAATATAATTCAAGATAAATGAAGATATTTGTTTCCCAGTCACTGTTGTCAAAGGAACAACTTCAATCCATTTTGTAAAATACTCCGTAGCTGTAATGATGAATTTATGTCCATTTGATGATGAAGGATATATTTTACCAACAAGATCTAGTCCCCATTGAGAAAAAGGCCATGTTGGGGTGAAAGGTTGCAGTTCTTGTGTAGGTGCATGAATAATATTCCCATGGATTTGGCATTTAGAACACTTCTTGACAAAAGTAAAAGAATCTTTCTCCATGGTAGGCCAATAATACCCCATTCTGACAAGTTTCTTGGCTAAGGTCAAACCACTCGAATGAGTTCCACAAATACCACCATGAACCTCTTGTAAGGATTTTTCAGATTTGTCACGTTCAAGACATCTAAGGAGTGTACCATCAAGACCACGTCTGTAAAGGATATCGGCAATTAAAATATAACGAGATGATTGGAGAATGAAATTCCTTTTTTGATTGCGGGATAAATCCGAAGGTAACATATTATCTTTGAGGTAAGTATAAGTTTTTCCATATAAAGGTGAATCAGAACTAGTTAAACGACATATAACTTGGGTCTCAAGATTATCATAGGCAGGAGAAAACAATTGTTCCACTAAGAATTCATGCTTGATTTGATCTTCTGATAATTGTAATAATGAAGCAATGGTAGCCATTGCATCTGCAGCTTTATTATCAATCCTTGGTATTTGTGAAAACTTGATTGACACAAAATACTTTTTATAATCATCCACCATGTTTTTGTAAGGTAACAATTTATCATCTTTAGTTTGATAATCATCATTAATTTGATTAATGAAAAGTTGTGAATCACCGTAGACTTGCAGCTCTATAATCCACCATTCCAAAGCTATTTTCAATCCTATGAGCAATGCCTCATATTCAGCTATGTTATTTGTGTAAGGAAACATCAACCGATATGATCGTGAAATGGTATGTCCTTCAGGTGTAACAAAGAGGATCCCTGTCCCTAAGCCATATTGTGTATAAGATCCATCAAAGTACAATATCAATGATTTTTGAATTGTTGTTGTGGAGACATCTGCATCAGGAAACTCAATGTGCATTGGATTTTCTTCGTGTAAAGGTGCTTCAGCCAACTGATCTACAATGACCTGTCCTTTAATAGCTTTTCGGTCTACATAGTGAATGTCAAACTTGCTTAAGATCATTACCCATTTTGCAAGTCTTCCTGTTAAAGTAGCTCTGTTTAATAGGTATTTTAATGGATCAATCTTGGTTATCAGCTTAACTATATGAAAGAACATATAATTTCACAATTTTTGAGAAGCAAAAACCACTGCAAGGCAAGATTTTTCTATGAAACTGTAGTTTAACTCATGTCTTGGTAAGGTTCTACTAATATAATATATGGCCCTTTCCTTACCTATAGAATCTTCTTGTGCTAGCAATTCCCCCAAAGATACTTCTGTTGCTGAAATATAGAGTATGAGTGGCTCTCCTAGAATAGGTGGAATTAAGACTGGTGGATGCATAAGATATTGCTTGATCTAATTAAATGCTGCTTCACATTTGTCATCCCATTTGAATGGGACATTTTTATGCAATAAATGTGTAAATGGAAAGCTTTTATCTGCCAATTGAGCTATAAACCTCCTGATGGATTGTAATATTCCTTGCAATGATCGAAGTTGACTGATATTTCGTGGTGGGGGCATATCCATTATAGCTTGTACTTTTTTTGGATCAACCTCTATACCCTTTTCTGAAACAATGTATCCTAGAAGTTTTCTAGATGTAACGCTGAAGACACAATTCTTTGGATTGAGTCAAACATTGAACTACTCCATTTTGGTAAAGATTTTTGACAATATGTCTAAATTTTCTTCTTGTGTGTGAGATTTGGCAAGTAAGTCATCAATGTAATCTTCCATGAATGTATGCATCATGTCATGAAAAATTGTTGTCATTTCTCTTTAATAAGTGGCTCCAGCATTCTTTAACCCAAATGGCATTACATTCCAGCAATAGGTACCCCAAAGGCATGTGAACGTTGTTTTGTCTTGATCCTCTGGTGCAATTTTTATCTGGTTGTATCCCGAAAATCCATCCATTAATGAATATATTGCATGGCAAGCAGTTAAATCAACAATCATACCTATGTTGGGCAAAGGGAAGTCATCTTTGGGACAAGCCTTATTTAAATCTCTAAAATCTATACAAACTATGATCCTTCCATCTGGCTTTGAAACAGGTAAAATATTGGAAATCCATTCAGCATAATCAATAGCTCGAATGAATCCAACATCCAAAAGCTTCTTTAATTCTTCTTTGACCAATAATGCAACATGTTGTTGCATTTTTCTAAGGTTTTTCTTCACAGGTTTTGCCCCTGGTTTGATAGATAAGTGATACATTATCAGATTAGGATCTAACCTTAGCATATCATCATATGACCAAGCAAAATTGATTTGATTTTCCTTCAAGAATTCCATGAATTTCAGTACTTCTTCAATTGTTAATGATGCTGCAAGTTGTAAAAATTTTGGCTACTATGTTGTACTTATATTGATTGATTTTTTTGGTTCTATCAAAATAGAAGATATTTCATGATAATACTTGGGAAGAGTGTCAAGTTTCTCATCCTTTAGTGCCTCAAAAATATTTTCACTATCGGATTCGCTCTTTGTTTTTCTCTTGTTTTTATCTATCACTGCCTTTTTTCGGTTTTTACCAATAGATCCATCTTTTATTTCATTTATTTTGTAGCTAAGAGACTTGACACCCTCCTTATCAAAATCATGAGTATGAAATCCTTGGATAAAACAATTGTTTTCTTCATTTGAGGAACAAAGGAAATTTATAATATCCTCATCATTATGGAATGTAGGAATATGGATAGGTGCATCAATGTCCCAATCAATAAGTTCTGGATAAACTAAAGGCATAGGATCATTAGGTTGAGTAAGGTCTTGAATTGTCAAATTCATGATGTGGTTATCATCTTCATGGTAGACAAGGTCTATGTGGTATTCTCCTGTTGATTGTCAATCTCGTTAGAATCTGATTCTTCCTCACTTGAGTCATGATCACTTTGTAAAACAAAATCAAGTGGAGGCCTTGAACCTTCTCCTTGTATAAGAATAGGTGCATATTTGTGTATGGTATCAACTTGTTTGTCTCTCCAAAATTCATCATTATAAATGGTGTCCCATTCATATTCATTAAAATCAGTATTTGAACTATTCTGTAATTGAAAAACTGATTCATGAGGTTTATCTGAGATTGATCCTTCTCCATGAGTTAATTGTGCTTGCTGTGAAGTAGATTCTTCTTTACCATATCCAAGTCCTGTTTTATCACTTGAATGCTTTGAAATAGGTTGAATTGGTTCCACAATTCCTTCTCTTCTTTTTCCTATAGGACCATTTCCTTCATAGCCCATTTTTTGCATGATAGCGTACCCCTTACCATATTGTTCTTTAGGTAACTTAATGTGCAAGAGAGAGTCATCTTCATCTTTGAATAGCCAATTTAGAATGTCCCTATCTTCAGCTTCTTCTTCAGTGGTATTTGCTCTAATGAATTTTCAGTCAAACTTTGTGATTGGCGCAGAAGCTTGGAATGTAGAAGTTGTTGCAATCTTTTGATTTGATAAGGTGTGAAAACCATGTGACCTCAGAGAAGGAGGTAAGGTAGAAAGAGATAATGAATATTCACCTACCCCTTTGTCTTTAAAATTTAGCTTAGTATCAAGATTCTTTGTTAATTCTTGCAGTTGTCCCTATAAATTGGAAGAGGAGATAGCAAGAGCTTCCCTATTGTGTGGCACAAAGACATCTTGAGTTACTCAAAGATTTGAACAAGTTTGGGTACTATTATAATTAGCTTGTATAGTTATTTCCTATCCATCATATGGAAACTTGATACATTGATGATACATTGATGGTACTACTTGCATATCATGAATCCATGGACAACCCAAAAGTATATTATAAGAAAGATCTCGATCTAGAACCTGACAAAATGTATTCTTCACAATAGGTCTCACTCTGATAGGTAGCAATATCAATCCTTTAGAAGCTCTTTCTTCGTCATCATATGCCTTGATAGTTATTTTCCTTCATGGATCAATTTTATTTTCTGATATTCCTAAGGCATTTATTAATTTTAAAGTACAAATATTCAAACCAGCTCCTCCATCTATTAAGACACATCTAATTCGATGTTTATGGATCATGACTTCAAGATAGAGCGAGGAATTATGTGGATGTGTCATAGAGGCGTCATCTTTATCAGAAAATGAAAGATAAGTGGTATTGAAAAGATTACAATTGAAATTACCACGATTTTGATTTGTATTTTGATTGGTCATGGTTTCTTGCTTGGAGTTTTGTCCTTGTTGATTGTTGTTTCCCTGTTGATTGGTATTTCCTTGTTGATTGGTTCGTGGAGCACTTGATAAATTGAAAACATATGGTCTTGTTTGTAGATTATTTGCATCCACTATACCATCATTGGCAACATTTTTGTTTCTATTCCAAAACTTTGTTTTATCGTTGTTGTTTTGATTTGATGTACTTGAATTATCAAGTTTTATCACTCCCCTTTTAACCAAGGCCCCTTCAATGGTGATTGCATTTTCAATCAATTTTTCAAAGTTATGAGGACAATGAAGATTAAGCCTATAGCTTAATTCTGGATGTAGGCTATTGATGAAGATATCCATCTTTTCCTTTTCAGGAATAGGACGGGAATATCGCGCAAATAACCTTCTCCACTTTTGCAAGAATGTAGTGAAGGGTTCTCCTACTTTTTGTTTCACTTTACAAAGATCAAGCATTGTTATCAGATGTTGAATGTTGTAGGAGTATTGTGATATAAACTGATTTATTAACTCCTCAAATGTTTTGATCGGTGGAGTGATGTTTGAAAGCCACTCCATAGATTGTACACCTAGACTTCATGGAAATAATCGTATTAAGTAGGTATCGTCATAGGCGAATTCCAGACTCATATTTCAGAAATCCCTCACATGGTCAATGGGATCAGTTTTTCCATTATACCTCTCATACTTAGGGATTTCACAATGTTTTGGAAATGGGATCATTTGAAGACTCCTATCAAATGGATAAGGAGATATGTCTTCCAAAACATATTTCTTTGTTGCACCCCCTTGCATTTCTTTTATTTGCCCTTGTAATTCTTTTATCTGTTGATTAAGAGCACTAAAGTCATTAGGAGGAGTTTCAGGACTTTGTTTAATCCCTTCTATGTCAAAATTGTGAGGTAACTTAGCTCCTTGATTAGCTAATGAAAGAAAGTATCGTTCTTTCTTTTGTTCTAAGATTCTTTCCATAAGAGTGGAATTGGGGATCTTGTTCTGCTTCTTGAAGCTTTTCTTCTGTTAATTCATCAAGATTAAACGTTTCCTCTTCTTTTTCATTACGGTCACCCATTTTACTTGTAGTGGTTTCTCCCTCGTCTTTTTCCATTTGTTTTTGAGATCTCGTGAAGACAGGCATAGGTTTTGTTCCAAGTTCTACTTGCTTTTGATCAAAAGAGTGAAATAGTGCAATTTATGTGATAATTTATGAAAGTCAGGATAGAATGAAGATTCTATGACTTACATAAAATTTGTAATCTTTAGCTTGTGTTGTTCCCTAAGTGAAAGGATGAAAATCCTGTTAACGGGAATTTAAGCAAAAGATCAAGAAAAAGATGGTTTTGCACTTTATGGAGTTTTGATCATGGCTTTGTAAAAGAATGGATTTTATGATGGATGCCTGATGTATTCTAAGTTCTCTATTGCAAAATTTTATTTGGACAAGTAGAATATTCAATTGCAGGTTGGGGAATATAACTGAAACAAATGCATTGACTATGGTTATGCCTTTGAGAAAGGGCTCTTCTTTGAAAGTAAGCTTGTGAATACAAAGGTTCTATAGCATAATCATCTGAAAGACCTCTAACACAATCGTGATACCTATGAAGAAATGTTCTATATCTAAGTAAAAAATTTTGGCTTTGATACAAGAATCGTCGCTTCTTCAATAGTTTCTTGTGATTGAGGGGCTTCTTTGGCTTTTTAATCCTTTTAAAAATGGATTTCTTTACAAATGTTGTGGATTTCCAATCTCCTAACATGAGATTAATCAATGTGATAGTGAGTGTTGGATGATCTTATCTGAATTAGTGTATTGAAAACACATCAAACAAGTTGTAAAATAGTTATCTTAAGTCCTATGCTAAACATCAAGTGTGTAATCAAAATGTTGTTCAAAAAATGTTTTAATGGGTTTTACACATGATAAGCACTTCAAACAGACTCACTCTTAGTTCTCAAGTAGGTCATCATAGTAATCAACAACCCACATCTTAAAACTACATCGACTCACACATCTGTGTCACCTCCGAAAGGGCACCCATGTTTTTGTCTTTTCTAGGTGGGTACTCAGAGTGACGGAAGTGGATACCAGATCCCCTAAGCAAACAATCCTTGGTAGTTATATGGTGAGTATCTTGGGGGTAGATTCTTCCCTCCCCTGCACTGTGATTAATATGATGTTCAGAAACTGACTCGGTAAGATACTACACGAGGTTCTTAGTAAGGGTTTCCATTCAGTGCAGTAAATGATAGACTCCCTCAAGAGACCTCCCTACCTTTAGAACAAAGGCTTTGGATATGGTTATCAATGCACACTACTGTCGAATGGGATTTTCATCAACCATCTACATTTGATTATAGTGGGTTGGAAAACTTGGCTTTAGTTGTTCCCACTTAGGTCGTTCCCGCAGGGTGAGTACTTTTTCCCACTACGGCAGGCCTTCTAAAAGGTGTTAATAAAATAGGAAATTGCATAAAGGGAAATAGGTGAGTTTGGCATTTTGATCACCCAATTAAGGGGAGAGCATAGGCCTATCACCAAAACCAAAGCAATCATGGATTTATTTTAAGCCCAAAATAAAGATTTTCTATGCTAAGTGAAGATGTTGCTTCACACAAACATGAAATTTCTTTTAAGCCCAAAATGAAATATGAAGTGTCTACCCTAGAATTGCTTCATTTTACCTTATATGTCTAGCCTAGGATTGCTTCATTTTAAGTTAGATGTCTACCCTAGGATTGCTTCTTTTTAATTTTATATTTACTAACTGTCCGTGGTTGCGTCGGATTCAGTTAAACTTTTTTAAACTTACATATTACAATTTACTACTTTCCTAAAATTTGCACTATAACAGTCTTTATAAGCACTACAAAAATTAACATAGGCACTGCATAAATTGTTATAAGCGCTACATAAGTTATCAAATGCATTGCAAAATCTCTCAAGTGCACTGCAAAATCTCTCATGGGCACTGCAAAATCTCTCACGGGCGCTGCAAAATCTCTCACGAGCATTGCAAAATTTCTCACGGGCATTGCAAAAGTTCTCAAGTGTGTTGAACTGGGTATGAAGTATCGAAGACGTGTTCCCTGCGCTAATCCGCTATTTTTGTCTATAACCTGTCAAAGAAACCTGCAAAAAGATATCAAAAAAGGGGGCAAGTGCCCCATGGTGGGCGCCAAAAATGTGTTATGATAATATGAGTAACCAAAATGGATTAAAGAAAATAAAAAATGAAACATTATACTAAAGAAAATTAAATAAATTCAATTCAAATGAAACAAACAGAGCTTCTTTAGAGCCGTTTCATTTTCCTCTATCTCCAGGGATTTGTTTGGAAGCTGCTGCTCTCAGATTACATAAGCAAAGCTTCTCTAAATAGCAACCTAAAGAACGAGTATGCAAAAAGGAAAGTGCTTCTCTATCCTATATGCTGGTGTAGTGAAATGCTGATACAGATATGGACAGGGGCTGTAAATGGAAAATGCCATGATTCTATGCTATGATTCTATGCTATGCTATGTTGCGAAACTTGAATACTATGAATGCTAAAAGATTAATGCAAATTAACTATAATTTTCTTACTGAAAGCTCCTATATGATTTGGAGTACCCGACAGTCATATTTATAGCTTTTCTCAGGAAAAATCTTGGTTGGCAAGAATCAACGGCTGTGAGATTGTCGGTAGAATTGAAAGGTAAGAGATGGAGAGGTTGAGAAGAAGATGGAAGAGGTTGGGAGGTTGGAGAGAAGAATGGATTCCTGTCTTCAACCCATGAGAACAAGCCTACACAGAAACAAAGAAAATTAATTTTTCTGTTTTGGTAGTTTGTTTCACGGGTGTTGAAGATAATCCCCAACTTAAATAAATAAATAAATTTATTTAATTTCATTTATTGAATTTGATTTTTGATTTTTGCACTATGGAAGATTTAATTACATATTTTGTAATATTTAATTGTAATGTGACTTTAGAAGAATTAATTAAATATATTAGAAATATTTAATTGCAAATGGATGTTAAAAGAATATATTTAGAAGAGAGGAATATTTAATCTTTATTTGAATAAAATATCCAAGTCAATATTACTGATAATTAATATAAATAAATCATAATGTTTATTTAATTAATTAAGAAATGAATACAAAAAGATGATTAAATAAACTTATTTATTTAATCGAAATGAAAGAATGAACAAATATAAATAAATTATTTAAATTTATATATATGCAGATGGAATTTAAAGATTTTAATTAAATATTGAAAATATTTAATTAATTACCAAACAATGTGATGTGACAATTTTTAGGTGTATACAATTCCTTTTTCAAGTTGTTAGCAACTTTCAAGCTTGAGGTCTATTTGAACTTGATAAACTTTGTTGTTATAGATATATTCCATTATATGATGAAGGGTCGGAGGCACCACATGCATCTCATGAATCCATGGTCTTCCCAAAATAAGGTTGTATGAAAGATAATAAGGCATGACATGAATAGGAGATTGCAAGGTAGCCTTTCCGACTATAATAGGTATGGTAATTACACTGAGCAATTGCTTTGTGATATTGTCAAATCCCTTAAAACATAAGGAATCGGGTTTGATTTACTATTTTTGCACATTTAATCTATCTAGAAGTTTCACATTGCACACATTAAGGGAAAATCCATTGTCAAAAAGGGTTCTTTTGATGCCTATTCTATTGAATTAGCCTTTCTTATGATGCCTACTCTATTGACTTGGGATATTATCATAAAAGCTTCATTTTGCTTCCTTAATTCTAATGGAGGGAGCTCATATTGATGGAAGGGAATGTCTACATTAATTGTATTCATTCCTTGTTTTAGAGTTGCCACATCATTTGTATTCATACTAGGAGGAACCACTATTTGTTGTAATGTTGTTTGAAGCATAGTGTGATAATTTTGTGAATTCTGAATTAGGTCCCAAAGGGATATATTTGCAAGAGTATTCTTAAGTTTCTCAGAGAGATCATACTCCTTAATGTGTGAATTAAATTGAGGAGCACTAGAAAATATGGAATTGGGAAAAGGTAAGGGTGTTGGGGTAGGTTGTTGTGGTTGTTGATTATTTCTAGTGTTGTATGTATGAGCAACATCATGCTTAGGTGGGTAAAGGGAAAATTCAGGTTATGGTGGAGGTTGAGACTTATGTGAAGGCGGGTAAAGGACAAGTTGAGGTTGAATTATAGGGTATGTGCAGGATCATAATGGGCCAAAAAGTGGTGATATGATGGGTATGTGTAGGGTATGTGGCTAGCAATGTTTTTCTTACCCAACCTTGATGAAATGAAAAGGATTTTTAAAGGAGATTCTCTACTTTCCACCAATATAAATTATGCTTTACCTTGAATTTAATAAATAATTATTATTGATTTTATATTTGAATTATGAATAAAATCCTGATTGATAGGCTGATTGAAAAAAAAATATAGCTTTCAAATGGTATCACATTTTTTGAATCCAAAAGATGCATCACATTCTATGCTTCACATACTATAGGATTAATAAAAATAAAATTTAATTTTGTGAATTTTTTACCAAGTTAAGGTGGTTAGACATACGAGTTTTTGTATTTTTTAAAAGTTGAAATAAAAAATCCATAATTAATTATTTACTTGGGAAAATATTATCAAAAAATATGCATCACATCGGGCCATGAGTCCTCTACATATATCTAAAATATTATAAAAAAAATATTATCATTTTATTGTGGTTAGGGTGGTCAAACAGACACCTACTTCATATTTTTTCCCTAAAATTTAAGTACTACTACATTCAAATTTCAAATTTTCTCCAAATAAATTTTATTTATTTTTAAATAAGCCTAGTAGTTTAGAAACTATATTCAATTTGCTACAAATTCTATTCTTACATATTTTGAAATAATATAGATAACGTATTCAAATTTTTCTGTCAAGTTGCCTTATTGATTTTTCTAAATTTTTTGCCACTTAAGGGCCTATTTTTTCCTTGATGATTCTACACATACCTACATTGACGTATTTTGTTTTATGTTTCCCATAAAAAACCTTAGTGGATGTATTTTGTGAGATAAATTCATGAAGGGTTTCATCTAACATATCAAAGTCATCATGACTAAAAAGTTTAAGAGGTAAGTTATCTTTAGTTGGTTTGGGTTTTTCATGAAAAAACTTAGTGGATGAACTTAGTGAGAGGAAGCCTTGGAGGGCTTCATATAACACATCCAATTCATCACTACTAAAAGGTTTGGATGATATAGTTATTCTAAATTGAATCATTTTTTTTATTGTTTCATTTGATGTGTTTAGTTTTTTGTTTTCATTTTCTCATGAATTTGATCTAAATGAATTAAGAACTAATGGTGAATATGAATTGTAAAAATCTAATGTTATCCATAATTGGCATGAAATTAAATGGCACTAGTTCTAATGACAGAAATGTAATAGAAAATAACTGAACATAAAGATAAAAGTAAATAAGGCCAACAAAAGCTTAGAAAACTAGAAACTAGATGCTGAAAACAATAATACAAAATGTGCATTGGGACTGATTCACCCAGGATGGTGAATGAGTCCCAATAGGTGTTTTTTTTTTTAATTTTTTATGAAATTTCTAGTGGATTATTATGTGTTATATGTTGTAAAATGAAAATATAAAGTGTAGATATAGAATTTTACTATTGTTCAATGAAATGAACTGCAATAATGCAAGCTAAATGGACTTTTCACTAATGCAAATTTGAAAACCCTAGAATGTAAATTAAGTAATGCAAGATTCAATGCAAGCAATTCCTAGGATGTAAATGCATTATAAATAAAAAATATAGTTCTCTAAATGCAAGTTCACCAAAATGAACCAAATGTTTTTGGTGATATGAGGCTCTCTTACACTTGTAGGGTTTTGCACCTAAAAGGGGAGAGGTACCAAAAACCTTAATGGATCAATCAAGAATAGACCCTTGAGATTCCAATGCAAATGAGATTGAAATTTTTCAAAGGGGAGTGTCCCAGATGCTGAAAGATGATAAAAGAAGTGAACTACTAATGCAAAACTTAGAAAATGCAAAATGTTTGAAAACACACTGTGAAATGTAAAAAGACCTAATTAACCTATAAAATACCTTGAAAATGTAATTAAAATAGAAGAGGGAAGTAATAGTAAATAATTTACACCTGTAAATCTTAGAATAATTGAAGGCAACTCAAAAAATCTAGAAATTCTAACTTTTGACCAAGTGGGACTCATTTGCCAACCTGGGCAAATAAGTCCTAGATCATGTTTTCTGCCTAGAAAGTTGTTTTAGGAAAATGGTTACTATAATCTATAATCTATTATTATAAAAACCTCCAATGGGACTCATACACCACTAATGGCATATTAGTCCTTTTCTGCTTTTTTTAAAATTGAAATCATAGATCTATACTCCAACACCCGCTCTCCATTCCTAGATTGAAAGCTAGATTTGATTTTATGAAAACACCTACAAAATAGAATATAATTTGAATTCTAATAGGGGGTTTGACTCGATCAAACCCCTATCTTGGTATTTAAACCTTGAAATAAATAATGAAATATGCAACAAAACCCTAGCCCTAAGTGTATCTAAGACTAGGAAATTTAAAGCAAGATCCAACCCTATTCTAATATGCAAGAATAAGATGCACAAGTGAAACTTGAATAATGTAATACTTAATGAAAGATATCCTAAATCACACTAGAAATGAATCTTAATGACATGCATAAATTCCTTAGGCTCAAGATAGAGAGAAAATGGAAGATGGGATACTCAAAAAATAAGTCCTTAGGTTTGGCTTGATGGCTAGTTGCATCTCTCCAACATAGAATTCTTCATGATTCTCCATAGGAATCCATGATCAACCCTTGAAAATTCTTTATATAGTTCATAAAATTGAGCCTGCAAACCCACCAAAATCCATAAATGCTACCCTAAAGCTTCAACTTTGTTGTAAATAGACTTATGAATTCTCTTGAGAAAGATATTCAATAATTGACTCTAGAATTTGTTTGTTTAAAATGGCTAGATGCCATGAAAAAAGACCTAAAAACTTATATTTATAAGCAGAAATACCTAATTTATCATTATTTAAAACTCAAAGGCCGACAACCATCAAAAATTTGAATTAGGTCAGTGAATTTCCCACTCAAAATTTAAAAATTCCCCAAAAGGGACTCACTCACCACCCTTGGTGAATGGGTCCCACTAGAGGGGACACATTCACTCATTGTAGAAAATGGGTCCCACCTAAGGTTTTGATATTTGGATGATTTAGGTCTTATTTATCAGGATTTATATGATTTTTGAGTGGAATAGGCCTCAAGGTCTTGAAATAATGTGTCTTAGGGGCCTATAAAGGGTGATTTTAAAGATCAACTAATGTAAGGGTGCTAAAAATATGTCCAAATTAATCATGAAATTTACTCTTTCTTCAAGAGTATAATTTTCTATGCTACAACAACTATTCAAGCATAGGTCTTAAAAGAAATAAAAGATAAATTTCATGGAATGATTGTAGTTGAAGGCATAAAGCTAGTAAGGAATAGTGGTGTCTTGTTGTTGCTAGAATGGGATCTAGCCTCTGCCATTGCTTTTGATATAATAAAAATATGTGATATATCTCTCTAGAATTCAAAGGAAGAAGCTACAACTACACTACAAAGATCTACATTCAGCGAGTAGTGGGATACATTTGTTATATGGTCCCTAGCCCCAAGCAAAAAGAAGCCTGACATTTTAGAGCCTGCACCAGACTACATGGGAGGCTTGATAATTTGAGACATGAAAATAATCCTAATTGAAATTATGCATCTAAATCTAACTAATTAACTTCAAATTTCTTTATTAATCAAATAAAGCAATTTATTAGATTAATTCACCAATGTTCATCAAGTTGATTTAAATAAATTAATTTATTTAATCAAATCCATAAAGTCTTCTCATCTAGTTTAATAAATCGAATCATTTAAATCAAATTTCAAATCCCCTAAATCCCTTCAAGTTAATTAATATAAATTAACACCTAATCACCATTACCCATCCTCTAGCTTTTGACTCAACCTTGGCCAAACTCAACCCTTGACTAATCCACCCACTTGCACATGAAAAAAAATTATTTTAATCAAGTAATTATCTCATATTCCCTCACAAAGGCATATTCTAAGGGAATATTCCTTCATTAACTCCATTTATTTGAATTTCTTTCCCAAAAAATTTCCCTCCAAATATCTCAACCATATTCATTTAATGCCTCTTACACATGCATTAATCTCTCTTACACCTCTCAAATCCTCAACCACATGCATTAACTATGCACATTCTCCAAAATGTTCTCCAAGTTTAGCCATTAAATTTGTGACAAGTGTCACAATTTCATTAACTCTCCTTTAGTCCCACATTCCTTCCACCTCTCCATTCTTCAACCCTTCAACCTACAAATATTGTAAGGCACTTCTACTTGAAAATCATCTACAATCTTATGCATTTGCACTATAGGAACTTGCATCTTCATCACATATGAAGCTTATCAAGGGGATGGAAAAGGGAATCCTTTGTACATCAAAGGAGCACCACTCCCACTATGGGATAGAGTTTGATATTGCTTTCTTATGCTTTCACTTAGTTTCTTTGATTTCTTATTTCCTTGTTTGCATAGGTAGCATAATCAAGTATTTCATAGGGATGCTTGATTTGTTGTGTTTAATTTGACATCATTCCTAATGCTTTCCAAAGTTTAACTTATTAGAATCCACATTTTGGCATGCCAAGTAGGGGGATGAATGCATCAAATTAAAAAGAGGCATGATAGAAAATCAAATTTATTGCTCACCACCAACACTACAATTCTTGGTCTATCAATATGGTATGCCAATGAGGTAGATTTTGCATTGCTTTCTTTATCTTGTTCACCACGCATAACAATGAGGCTTAATAATTACTACTTATGTGTAGACATCTTTATCCTTATTGAAAATCTTTGAAAGAGGAGAAACTACGTAGAGAGAGTTTTGTGCGACTTTAATGATGGTTCTTGGTCATTGTCTCCACTTCAATCTTCTTCTTGTTTGATGCTTGCAGCTTGGCTGAAATCTTGTCATCCTTGATGGTGTTTCTCATGTTTTACACATAATTTTCTAATCAATTTTTGGATTCCACCATTTTCTTATGTTTCTTAGACGTCTTTATCCTTATCAAAAATCTTTGAAAGGAGAAACCACTTAGAGAAAATTTAAAGTTGCATATGTTTTTTGATTGTCTAGTCACACCACGTCCCTACTTCCACATTTTACTATATGCATGTACTTATGTCTATACCATTCTATGTTGATTTATTGAAAGTGCAATTGTGTTAGCACTAAGAAGCCCCATCATGCTATTTCAAGCTTTAGTTCATTAGGATGTTTTTTTTATGGCATTTGAATTTGATGGAAAAATTCATTGAAAGTTAAGGTGATGATTTAATGGTTCATAAGAAAATTATGGAGCTATAGGAACACATAGAACAAAATGGATATAGCTTAGGAAACCTCCATTGAATGTGTTGAATAGATTGAGTGCTGCATTTTATATATTATTATGTGCATTTTGAAGTGATATATCATTGGTTTGCAAGTATTGTTGGTTTGATATCACTTATGAGCTTTTGATACTTTGTTGGAGAGATCTAGATAGGTGATTATATGCATGATAATCTATATTTTCTAAGGATTCTTCCATCCTTTTGTTGTAATATTCTAGATAAGTAATTTTAATGTCTGAGTATTGAAAAAAAATTCTACCACATGCCATCAGATAGATCAATTTTATTTGAGAATGTTTTGTTGATAAATAAACTGATGAATATTTTTTTGAGGCATTGACATTTAATAAATTTTTAATATTATACCTCAATTTTACCATATATATCTATGTTTTAAATTTATATCCCAACATTTTAACTTTATCTAATTGTGTTTTACTATAGTGAAGGAATTTTCACTATATATGAGGCCATTTTAACTTCATATCATTGTATTTTAACTTCCAATCACTATTTTTCCACTCTGAATAACTTCATTATATCTTTTTGTTCTTAAAGGTGTTTCAAGTTCCTTGGGCGAGATAACAAAAATGGTGTAAGGTGTAGTGTTTTCTCTAGTAAAAAGATTCTTATGATATTTTGGTAACAACATTTTAACATCTTAGTTGGCATTTTGATGACATGATAAGGCCTAGGAAACTTCCATTGATTGCATTGGATAGATTGAGGGCTACATTATTATCTATGTTTTGAGGTCTATAGATATATCGTCTACATTTTATGATTTATTTGTTGTGTACAAATATATAATCTACATTTTTATTGAGTGTTGTATACCATTATCATTTCATAGAGTATCATCCACACTTTAAATTATACCATCATCATTTATCATTCGCATTCTGGAGGTTGCGTTTTGGTTTTTTCAGATATTAGTCATGCTAACAATTGCAAAACTCAAAGAATTAAATTCAATTAGTCTCACTTCTCAAGCTACTGACACAAAATAATATTAATGTGACTTTGTCTTTAGAACATTTGGTATAAAGATCTGATTTGTAGTTGTCAAATTAAGTTTTTAATGTTCATCATTCCCTAGAGTAAATGTTCTTGTGCAAGTTTCTTTTCAATTGAGTTGTTGAAAATTGCTTGGAAGATACATTAGAGATTTTTAGATCATTTATTGTTTCTCGTTGTGCAAACTCAATAGTGATCTATTCATAAATATTTTTTTTAAAAAATAATAGTATTATCAGTCTTATTACATGGATTCAGTGTAGAGATCTTGAGATGACATCATATAATTCAAACTTGCCATGCCTTGGTAAAGGAGGGTGTATTCTTTTGATTAAATTTGATTAGTTTTTTAATATAATCTTGTTTATTAGTTTTTCATGCTAAAAAATGAATTGATGTATAAAAAATTCTGACATATTTAATCCTTCTATCTAAGTATCTTTGATCATATTGTTTCTTGTGGTTTTCGAAAATTTGATTTCTAGTGTTTTAACCACTTTTAAAAAAAAAAATTACCTGAACATCAAGGCAGAAAAATTCAACCAAATTTGAGTTGAAAAAGTGGGCATTGAACTTGAACTTGAAAAAAAAATCATTTTTAATTGCTTATTATAATAGTCTAGAATATCAACTTGCGGCTTTTATTTTATGTTTTAGGCCAACTAGATCAATTTGGGTTAAAATCAATAATTGTTTTTATGTTTTTTTCAAAGTTGGACGAAAATTGAACATTAGAAACTTACTAGACTTTTTATTTGGGCTAAAATGGAACAAAAAACTTTACACTTGGTTTTTGGTGCTTAAAACGAACTTATCATTACTTTGGGGTTTAAAAAGAACACATGCCTTCATTATTTTGTGATTTCTTGCAATTTGTGTCATTTGAATGTGTATGTAGTTCTCTCACACCACTCGATGATCTTGAGAATCAAAAGCATTTCAGTGCTCGATTAGTTATTTAAAATTACCCACACATTTCAAATTTGGATAAAAAATTGAACAATCATGCGAGTGTGAAGGAAAGGAATTATGTGTGTTCCCTAGTAAGTGCTTTAGGTAGTTGAACTACAAATGTACTTATTCACTATTTTTTATCTTTAGAGGGCTTGCCTTTGTGGGAAAAAGTGCTCTCCCCAAGGAAATGACCGAAGCAGTAATGAGCTAATGCCAATCTTATCTAAATCATTGTATAAATTTGGGATTGCAAGGAAAATTTGCAATCAACAGGAAGCAGTACATGATAGCTCTCACCCAATATCTTTATGATGCATAAATCCCTTGTTCTAAGGGTTGACAGAACTCTTGAGGGAGTTTAGCACAGTCCCACCTAAATCGTATGTCCTTACTACAACCCTTGTTTAAGAGGCCAAAAATCCTTAATACTTTTTGGTGCAAGAACTGTCATTCTCAAGGTGCCTCACATTTGTAGTATTCAAAGTAGAAATAGAATAAATCCTCAAGGTCTTTGGATTTTTAGGATTTTGATATTTGGTGGTCCTGAGAAGTGTGTGTTGTGGGGTGGATCCAGTGTCACCAAATCTCTAACTGTTCGCTTTGTCTCAATGTTTGGAGAAATCAAAGTGAGAATCCAATAAAGTATAGCCATTTATATCCTAGGATTGTGCAATTTGTGAGTTAGTCAAATAATTTTCTTTGATCTAAAACTTTGAAACAAACATTTAACAAGTCATCAAAATTTCAAACCCTTTGGAAATAGCAAATATCCTTGAGGAGTCCAATTATTACTGCTTGTCCCTAGGGATTTTATCCTTAGATGCTTCTAAATATTTGGGCCTATATCTCAATTTGCTATCTCCAAATTTAACCTAGGAAAATACGGCCTTGACTCCTTGATTTTCACATAATGAACCTTGTCAAATGAAAAGGAGCTAAGACATAGAAATTTAATTTGAAACTTAAACAAGACAAGTTGATGTGGTAAAAGCAATTCATTAATCAAGATGAAATCAATTGAACCCCACAAATGTGCTTGTTTATCTTTGGTCTTAATGTCTTTTGACCAAACATTGATCATTTTAGACTGAAGTACTCTTAGGGAAAAAAATGATCTTCACTATTATGGTCTTGTTAAAAAATTCCTTCTTAGGTTCATTTAGGATCAAAATCAATCATTTCATCCATACAAAAAATTTATCATCCCATCCCACACACAACTTTTAGATCTTTGGAAAAAATAAAAATTATAGACTTGGGTTAATCCTTAAAACACATCAAAATCACCTTGTTTAGGTAGGAGTGTGAGAATGCATCCTTTCTCATACCTCTAGTTAAATTAGCACCCCTTTGAACAAGTTCATCCTAAGGTTACATCCAACATCTTGGGATCTACAAGTTCATTATCCAAATCAAATCCAAAAGTCTAGCAATGATCCAAAGTTCCTAAAAGTTCAACACCCATATCATTCACCCCTTTCATCTTTAATCTCATCATTGGTCCTAAATTCCTTAGAGGTCAATAAGGTCAAAACACAAGAAAAAATGGAATTTAAACTTGATTCATACATCATGAGTGATCTAAGTCAACCAAAATATCAAAGCCTTACAATGCAAAGTGATTATCAAAACTCACATTTATACAATCCATACATGGGATCACTACCTACTACAAACCTCAATGCTACAACAAATGTGAGTATGCCCAATCTAAATTTTGGAACACCTTTCTCTATGGTATATTTAAATCAAAGTCAAAACCTACAAATCTATCAACAAAATGATCAATAGATGAGTCTTCAACAAAATAACATTATCCCATCTAATCCATACATTCCAAATGTGATTTGTAAACTTATCAAACATGAACGTATCAAATACATAGATGGTGAACTATGGGATAGATATGTTTACAAATCACACCAATGTTGCTCAAAGTCCAAGCAACGTATTGACAACTCAGTCTATTTATCCAAGTCAAGGTAACACCATGCAAAATCAAGGTTACCTAAATTAAAGCAATGCGTTTCCAAACCAAAACAATGTTCAATGTCAACCTATAATTCCAAATCTAAACATCATCCCAAATCAGAAGATTGTCCAAAATCAATTTTTTCATGATCCCATTAAAACACCACAAGTATACATTCCAAATATGCTTGCTCAGCAACCAATTCAACTATATCAAGGGTGTCAAGATTAAAATCAAGAACAAATTTTTTGAAATAAAATTGGTATACTTAGAAAATTTATTGATTCATGTCACCAAGAGACATCTCCACCCCAGAATCAAGACACTCCCCCATTTGGTAAATGATGTCATCAAAGCATTGAGTTGTGTCCATAACCACATCAAGAACAATATCTCCAATGTCAAGAGCTGGATATCAAGATCAACAACATCAAGAACAAACCCAATGACTGCATCTTGAAGATCAATTGCCACATATTGAAGATAAATCACCACATCTCTAAGATCAATCACAACAAGAATCACCACAAGATCAATTTAAAGTGAAAATATCACCAGGTAACTATCATGAATACACTCTAGGAGAACCAACTGAGTTAGCATTAAAAAAACTAGTTAATGCAAAACCCATCACTCTTCCAAAATTAGGTGCTTTCAACTCTATCATAAAATTCCCTTGGAATAAGGGTATATATTATTGTGAGTATCATAGAGATAATTGTCATAAAACATCAAATTATATTCCACTAAAAAATCGCATTCAATACCTTCTTGATTAAGAAATAATAACTGTTCATGAAAATGATCAAGATTCAACCACTAGTGACAACAATTAAAATATCTTCACCACAATTGTTGAAAATACTGATCAAGATATATCCATCAATGATCATATTGAAGATGTTTCTACCCCATCCAATGATCGAATCAACATGCATCAAGAGTCACGTTTCAATCATGATCAAAATTCACTAATAACATCCAACAATGATATATTTAAAGGAGTGTTAGAATTATTTGATCCTACTGACATAATCCACCATCCATTGACCAATGATCATGTTGAAAATGTCTCTACATAACCTAATGAGTTAGAGGTCATATCTCAAGAATTTATTCCAAAGCATGATCAATATCTTTCACCAAAGTCTAGCAATGGTCCTTTCTAAGACGTATTGATATCCTTTGACCTCATGGTTATAGATATTGAAGGAATCCTCAGCTCAACACTTGATCCAAGTCCACTCAAATATCAAGAGGATATTTAGCCACTTCCCATGCCTAATTAAGACATCTAAGAACCCTTTATAAGAAATTCATCCTTTGAAATTGACCCATGTCAAGAACTTGATACAAAGCATGTCAAAATGAATTCCAAAATTAATCAAGATCAAGAATTTGTATCTCCAAGATACAGGATTGATCTAATGGACACTCTCCAATCTATAGAAGATTTCACAAATTAAGATCATATCCATATAGCACATACTCCTCCATCTTCCCATGAGATGCTTTCTTTGGGTGGACATGTAGATGATCTTCATTTTGAACAAGATTCCTTTACTCCTAACATTATTACACAAAAAGAGAAAGTTATTGATTCCAATAGTCAGGCTCAGTTGTCAACATCCGGATCTAATATATTCCAAATTCAGACTAAGGACATCATGTATGAAGATATACAACATTATCCACTCAAAGAAATAGGTTAGATAGAACAGGATATTTCACAGTCAGTAGAGTAGTAAATTGAAATAACATCATCTTTAGTGGTCATTTATTAGAGAATACATGCTAAACAAGAACTCTCAAAAAAGGAAAAATTAAAGCATGAAGGTACTACTTCCATAATACTGGGGGAAACTTTGTCTCAAGAAAATTTCAACATAGGGAGCATGAAGAATCCTTATGATGAAACCAATGCCAATACTACAACTAACCATGTCACAAATCCTCATCCACCCCTCACCCCATCCGCAAATTAGGACCAATATCAAAAGAAAAATTTGCACCAAAGCACAAAAAATGTTATCAAAGAAAAAGAATCTAAGAAGCATAATGGAAAAAAAAAATACACATGGATACCAAATAATAAAAAAAAAAATTATCCCTATCAAACTTCGTCAGTCAAATAAACTATGGGGAAAAATAAAAAATGGAAAAGTATCCATCAAATATGTCAAAAAAGAAAAAACAGTATTCTCAAACAACGTATAAAGTATATCAAGTAGTTGGTCCTAATTCCATGCAAACTTTTTTATCCACCCATCATTGCTCATCTTCCCAAGTTTGAAGAGTTAAAGGTGCCAAACTACCAACCAATCCATCTTCTATTCCTAAACAGACTCCATCAACCATTTTACCATGCATGATATCTAATTCTCATACTAACCATATATTGGAAATGACCCTTGATCGTAAGGATTCAAAAGGAATTCTATTGTGATGTGCACAAAAAGAAAAAGTTAACATCATGGTCTCCTTCCATCCATTTTAAAGGATGATGGTAACATCAAAGCCCTGCAGGACTAGAGAAAATAAACCAATGAATTCATTTCAAATCAAGCTTCTCTAATTTTTCAAGGTTATGATATGGGTATGCTAAAGAAGATCAAAGAAATTGTGGCCTATGAAGAGATTGTTCTAGAAAATTTTGATAAAAAAGTAAATCAAGTTGTTACCAAGTACTCACCTTATAGACAGAAGGTTGATAAGGTCATGAGTTTTATGTGGCCCAATGACGATGAATTCCAAGCCTACAAGAATAAATACTTGGATGTATTGGATGATTGAGTTGCAATCGTGTGGTGGTGAGTGGAATTTGGGTCTTTAAATTTGTGGCCATGTTGAATAACGGATGGGAAAAGCACAATGCATAGCCTAGAACTAGTATAGATTCTAGGCTTTTATTGAATTATTGTAAAATATTGTTTTCTCCCCAACATGAAGATTGGTGGCACAAACATTGACTTTGATGAGTCAATTTTATCTCCTTTTATTTTTTTTCATGCTTTAGATTTTTTTTGATTGGGCGCACATGTGGATAACATTTTGGCTCATGAGGAAGATATTTTAATGTTGTTGCAATGAATGAAAGGTGCCTTTTGGAAGGCGGGTGTATCTTCTTCAACAATAAAAATGCTTTTTTGTATTATATGCTTTTCCCCCACTTTCAAAGGTCCAGATATACTATCTACCTGGAAATTTGAAATTGAAATGAAATTGATGTCAAATATAAATGTGACTTTTATTGTAATTTATATCGATGCTTATTGCTCCCATGTTTCTATAAATGGGATTTCATGGCCAATTACACGGGTCTTTTGATGGTTAATAAATTTTGAGCTCATGTAAGAGTAATTTTTTAATTCAAGCACATAGAAATAGAGTAGTGTTGAGTCTTAGGAATGCATTCTTTTTTGTAATAAGCATAATGGTTCTACAATAGCAATGGTGTATGAATGATAATTGTAAATTCTGGATCAGATTCTCTGCTATGTATTTTGTATTTTGAATTATGAATAAAATGATCAAGGATCTTTTATTTGTCTTCAATAACTCTGGTTGAATGTATGATTTTTTCTATGCTTTAGTTCAAAGAACTAATTAAAATTCTTAAATGAGATCATAGGTTTGTGAGGAACAAAATAAAGAATTTCTAAGAAGTTTCTATTTTTAGATACATTGAGTTGAGTATTGCAAACCTATATATCAATAGTTTATAAATGATTGTTTCCATTGGTAATGTATTATAGTTTATTATAAATGTGAGTCTATTACCCATAGATAAAGCACTATTTTATTAATTTGGTTATCCTATATGTAAGTGAGCCTTCTCATACCTGATAAAGAACACAAATTTTAATTACAATTTTTGACACACTTGTAATTACAGTAAAGTGGCAGGAAGTACCACTCATTCCTTGGTCTAGGTAACAATTCATTAAATGGTTAGCCAAATCCTTAAAGAATTTTGTCTATTTGCATCTCATAGGAATGCGATTTTTTTCAATGTTCGTGATAAAATGTCACAAGAGTATCATATAAGCATTGTTAGAATCACCCTCCTGGGTTTCACCGAGCCTGAAGTGTAGAAGTAGAGGCCTAGTAATCCTTTACTTATTTGTTGGCCAATCCTTGCCTTTGCTTATCATTCAATTTTGGAAAATTCATAGGCATCTGGTGAGATTAAGTTTGGTTCTCAAAAAATAACCAACAAATGAAATGACAAAAAAAGTTCTCCCTAACATGGCCTTGGTTTAGTGTTGTATAATGTATAACATATTCACAATATGTCTTAGGCCCTTGTGAACTAAATGAACTTAATTGATGCCTTATTTGGAGTTTTGTAAATTTTTGTAACACATTTTCACACTTTTCTAGGGTTTTATTAAATAGTTGGGATTCTTTATGCTTTAATTGGCCTTATTTTACATCCACGTGCCTCATTTAATGCATATTTTTGAGGATAATACCTATAGAAATCAACATCCAATGAGAATTTAGGTGTTTTTAGGTTGTGTGGCCTATATTTAGTGATCTAGGACTCACATGCCACCTTGGATGTGTGATTCCCACCTATAGTTTTGGGTCCCTATTGTGATTTCACACCTTTCTAAAACAATTTGAAAATGGCCGCATAAATTATGTCTAATGGGACTCATACACAACCTTGGGTGTATCAGTCCCATGTAGTCCAAAATTAAAACTTTTTCAAATTCTTGGCCATAATTCATCCTCCTAGATCTAATCTCAGCTTGTATTGTTGTAATTTTGGGAAATTTGGCATAAGCAATTATAAATACAAGGTTCTTTCACTCATTTTCACCTAAGAATTCAAGAGATCACATAAGAATTTTCTGATAGCATTCATAATACAAAATTTGAGTTCATAAGAGCATTCAAGAGAATTAAAGGGAAAATTATCAAGCATTTTAGAGAATTATTCAAGCATCAAGCATCATGTCAAAGTATTTATGCATAATATTTGTTTTTGAGCTAATAATTGTGATGTAGGGTTTGATGATTCAAGAAAGTATTCAATTGAATATCTATCATATTCAAGAAAGAGTCAAGGTCTACATCCATTCGAGTCATCTAATACATTCTTGAAACACTTCATTGTTAGGATATCGTGAGTTACAATTTCATATTTTGTTCATTCATCATTCTCCATTCCTATTTCATTTCATTTCAAGGTTTGATTACAAAAATGAGGTTTGACCAAGGAAAAACCATTTCTACTAAGAAAACAACATTTCTCCCTCTCTTGTATGTGTGTTTTTAAGGTTTAAGCTAAAGATACATGGAAGAGTAAGATTGGAGAAAGTTGTCAAAGTTGTCAACTTGCATTGGAGATACTTGGAAGACTTCTATAACCTACAAATTAGGGTTTTAGATCCAAAAATCAATTGGGAAGCACAAAGAAAACCTTGAGGACAAGATTCAGGCTTTGAAGTTTTATAAAACCCTAACTAGACTCATACGCCAGTCCTGGTGTATGAGTTCCAGTTTAGGTCAATTTTTTAGGTTTTTGGAGTTTAAGACAACTATTTGCCAAATTCATGTTTTTGCACAGAAAACTAGATCTAGGATTAAATCGCCCAACCTGGCATATGATTCCTAGTCAACATTAAAGTCATAATTTCTAGCATTTTAGAGCTTCATTCAACCTTCGTTTTTCTAGGTGCACACATTTTATCTTGCAACATTTTGTTTTATTTTACATGCATTTCTAGGTCATTTAGTGAAATATTTCATCATATTAGGGTTAAGCATTATATCTTACATTTTACTTGTCTTTCTAAGCCCTAGCTTGGTAATGAACCCCTCATTAGTTTACAATGATATCCTAGGGCTTCCCTATTGTGAGATCTCTTTCTCCTTTGCATTTAGGTCTCTAGGGCTTTCCTTGAATGAGATAATTGGAAAGTAGGTTTGCTTTATGTACTAAACCATATGAAAACAAATCCTCACACCCACCACATTTTATGTTATTTTAGTGAGAAATTGTTCATTCATCATTCCTTCCATTGATCAATTATCATTATATTTCTATCATGGTTTAATTACCAAACATGGGGTTTGATAAAGGAAAATTCCATTCAAAAATAAAAAAAATGTATTCTCTTTGTACATGCATACTTCTAGTTGAAAGAAGGACTAAAAGGATCTCAATGAGAAATTTTACATTGCATAAGTTGACATCATTTTTGTCAAGCCATTGAAACTAAATTGCAGATCTTATTTCTGACTTTCTAATAGTAGGACCTGTGTCAAACTAAAGCTAAGATCTAGCATTAGAGGAATGTCAAAGCTATTTGTGGAAACCCTACCTAAGACCCATTCACCCTAGGGAGAATCTATCCTTCACTAGTGCTCTAAACCCAATTTTAATGCCAATTACATGTGTCTAAACCCTTCTAAGATTTACCTACAAACTATCAATTTGATTCTTGTAGCCTTAGGATATTGCATTTTATCATCGACGTCACATTTGTCATTAGGTTTAGATGCATCAAATCATTTAAATTTACATTCAAGTCCTATTTTCCCAAGGAACCTAGAGATTCAGGTCTAATTGGATCACCTTAGGGTTGAAAGTCAATCTCTACACCTTGAAATCTCTTAAGTTTAATGAAATTATGGGAAGAGGCATATCTTTAGTTCATTATTTCTTTGTATGAAGTACCTAGGAAACTCTATTTTTGGGCTCCCCATTTCCCCATAATTTCATTTTGGTGAACCTACATTTTACAACATACTTGTTTTGATTTGCAGATCATTAGAACCCTAGATCTAGGTTTTTCATTATCTAGTATTGCATTGTATTTAGGTTTACAATTTCAATGTTTTCATCATTCAAATTCATCAAAATTCAAAAATATTGTTATAGAGAAGAGGTATTCACTACTCCCAAGTCTTTAAGACACCAAAGAGTCTTATGGGAGCGAACTGCCCTAAACTACCTAATAAGAATGATATAGAAGATCAAGATGAAAAAGACTGTAAAATGTATGAAAAGAAGAGTTTCAGGAACAATGAAAAGCATACAACTTAGAGTGCTAAAAAAATTAGATCACTAAGTTTTTTGAGACAAAGAAATAAGCTCTTGGCCAAAGGACAATAGCGTGGGAGTGGGACATCAGTTTGGCATACTGAAGTCCTAGGAATGCACTACTAACCTATATAGATAGAGTGATAAACCATTAGGTAGGAATCAAAAGGATATGATAACTATCTATTAAACAAGCCTAGGACAACTAAGAGGGGGTAAATCAGTTATCACACAATTCAAATATAAAACTTCAACACTTATTTATTCCACAACCACACTGTTCTTGATGAGCCTAGTTTTTGGTCCAATTTTGGGTAGAATCTAAAATTGTTTGTTGATAAATGTCATGAACTTTAATGTTAAATGTTGCTATTTGCATAATTTTTCTCTCAAACCATCAAATTTGGACTTAATCCTATCCCTACAAGTTTTAATGACATTTGGCATAATATTTGAATTTTCTATATTGATTTTGCATGTGGTTATTAAATGTTTATTGAGGTGGTTATAGATGTGCAATTATTATTCATACTAACCTTGCTATGAAGATTTAATATGCTAAGTTGAAGAAGACACCGCCAGCTGGGCATGCACTATAACATCCAACAAATGAATTGATCCAAGTCAAAGAAGGCCGACGAAAAAAGATTCTTTATGTAGTCAAGTGTAACTACCTTTTGTAGTGGAGTTTAATGATTAAGCATGCATGGGCATTATGGTTGTGCTGAGTCTACATCTAACTTGCATGTTTGACCAGATTTCATGCATGTGTAACCGCCATCGCTCCACTTTTCATATTTTCCCTAATTGGCATCCTCCTGGTCATGGAGTTGTCTTCCTTGTTTAGTTGTTAGCATAAATAATAATTTGATGCTCCTTCCTCCTAGTTAGTTAGTTAGTTAGTTAGTAAGGTGATCGTAGATGAAGAAGTTGCACGATTTGATATTATACTCTAGTTCAATAACAAATTACTCTTTTGTATGCATGATTTATAGTGAACAAAATATGGTTATGAGTTTGAGCGTCTAAGTTCTCTTTAGTTTTAGAGGATACTTATCCAAGAGGGCCCACTTGGTGAGTAATATGTTTTCTTAGCTTAGCATTATTTTAGTATTACTTTCTATTTAGTACTTAGTTAGAAATCTAGCATCGACTATTCCTATAGCCACTAGAATTCCATTATGTGTTTGTTCCTGTAGCCAAAGTAGACAGAATAGTTCATGTTTGTTTCTTAGATCTTTATTCCTGTTATGCATTTCAACTTAGCATAGTTGTTGACTGATGTTCAATATTTGTTTCATTCCTTTCCAACCAATTTACTTCCAGTATTGTGTTTTTCTTAGTTGTAGATTAGAAATGGATACTTAAGAGTTCCTAGTGCACATACTGTGCTAACCCATTTCAAATTCACACCCCTAGGTTGATAATTTAAATGCACCTTCATGATGATTGAAGTACCTATTCAAGCTAGATGTCCAATCTCTAAATCATGGTTGTAAGGGATGAGTTATCATATCATTGTAGGAGGTCAAAATTTTGGCATCATTGCCAGGGATGGTGTGAAACTAGGGAGACTTTTGGAACCATTGGTAGTTTGTTTTCATGTTGCAATGTTTCTAGAAGTTGTTCTTAGTATATCCTCATTTATGAAGTAATCACTCCCTTATTCATTACCAATTTTTTGTGTGAGTTGGCTGATAGTGAGTAATACCGCATGCATAGAGGAAGGAGGAGGGATGCTTATGGGATATTTATTCCTAACAATCCTAATCCATTCTAGCTAGTTGAATATCATATTCTACCAAAAGAAGAAGAAGATCCACACCCCTTTACTAATGCATATCCCGATCTGACTAGTTTTGAAGTCTCTGGTAAAGATCAAAATCAGCTTGCGAACCCCCTTTCTTTGAAACCACATCAAATAGGAATGGGTGATGCAAATGGGAACACACCTAACCAACTAGTTTTTCCTTTCCCCATTCCCATCAAAATGAAGTTGAAAACATCAAGAATATCCATGCTTCAGCACTCCCATAGTTTTATCAACTTGTCATAGAAGATCTTGATACATTTTTATTTGAGTTTGACATACTCTACAGAAGTTATGATTATACTACTAATGCCAATAGGATTAATCTATTTCCTACCACTCTAAAAGAAGTTGCATTAAGATGGTTCATGATCCCAAGAAAAGATACTATGGAAACTTGGGAAGACATGAAGGAAAAATTACTTGACAAATACAAGGAATATTGCAACGGAAGTGACATGAGAGGAGGTGACATTTTCAGGATGCAGCTAAAGGAAGATGAGAGCCTAGAAGACAAAATTTCAAGGTTTTTTTTTTTCCCTACAAAAATCTCCACACCATACACTTAACAAAGACTCACAAAAGTTTCTTTTTCTAAGAGGAATCAATGATAGCTACACTGATGCCATGCATCTTATGGGGGGAGGAGATATCACCCAAGCTCCCTTGGTTGATATCAAGAAAATATTCCAAAACTACTCTAGGGAAGCCTCAAAGAAGAGGGGAGCTTACCAACCTTCGATGGGTAAGTCAACCACCAATGGAGTTTCAAGAATGGAGATTAATAATTTGTTGGTAGACTTCAAGCAATATATTATAAATAATATAGCTACTTAGCTAGATACACTTCAGGCCAAGAAGAAGCAAGAGGAGGTAGAGGGAATTTTGATAGAGTAATGCTCCCACTACAAACAGAAGAAGAGAGATTGTAGATGTAAGATGGTAGAAAATCTAGATTGAAGAATACCAAGTCTACTATGTTGCACAAAGGATGCCTTGGGCTCTGAGATAAGGTATGCCACCAAATCCACTATCCTATTCTAAGCCATATTCTAATTCCTATTCATTTGGTAACCAATGGTAGCCCTCATATCCATCCAGTTATGGAGGATATCCATCATAGCCTTGGAGTAACCCTCCAAATGCTTGGTCGAGTCATCAGATTTCTCCACCCTAGTGACAACAATCTCAAGGAAATTGGCAGCAATTTCAAGGCCATTGGCAACCACCTCTAGGAAATTGGCAACAAATAAATCAATGGAGAGAAGGATAGCAATGGCCTACTCAGAAAACTAGTTACATTCTTGCTATAATGCCTCCACCTACTAATCCAAGCTCAAATGCACCTAAACCTATTCAACTACCAACTCAGCCCAAACCCAACCTAAATAACAAATAACAACATCAGCCTGTATAATCTATTGATTCTAATCAATTTCTTGCATATGTTGTGAGTTTAAGTGACATCCATTTGCATTTAGGAACTACTATACCAACTCCTTCCAAGCCCATTATCACTGAGCTTCCCGTGGAAGAGGAAGAAGAACCTCTGAATGAGCCCATTTAGTCAAGTGTACCTAAACCAGTCCAAGTCAAGTAGACTGAACAAGAACCACCATTTCCTTAGATATTGGAAGTTGCTAAGAAGAAGGAAGAAAATGAGGATACCACTTTTGATATCTTGGATCAATTGAAGCATATATGTGTCCAAATACCTCTATTTTAGGCCATAAAGGATATTCTAATCTACGATAAGGAAATCAAAGAAGCATACATTAAGAAGTCAGTTAGGAAAAAGAAAGACCCAACTATAGTCCATGTGGTGGGACAACTAGCTGACATCATGTTGGGAAAAGTGACTATTCCCAAAGATAATGACCCAAGAAGTACTATAGTAGTAGTTTTTATCAAGGGGGTCCAAGTAAAGAATGCTTTGATTGATTTAGGGGTAGAAATAAATGTAATGACTAAAGAAATCCTACAACAACTAAATTTTGCAAGAATGATATCTAATCCTACTATCCTATAGCTTGCTGACAACTCTATTGTTAAGCCTGATGGTGTAGTGGAGGATCTAGTGGTAGTTTCAGACTCCTGGGAATACCCAATAAACTTTATGATTATTTCTCCTAAAGGTACACTAGGTGGGTATACCATCATTCTTGGAACACCTTGGTTGGTAACTACAAATGCATACATTGGATTTCATTATGGTGATATGACCATTTTAGATGGGAGGAGAACTAAAAGGTTTGTTCTCTATCCACCTGCTCATCCATCTCATGATGAACATAATCCTATTTGGCCACATGTTGGTGAAGAGGCTGAGGAAATTAATTATGTGGCATAACTTATGATGCTAGGTAGAAGCTCTTATATGAAGTTCCAAGATGAAGATGAAGTATTGGCTAACATCATTTAGAACCACTGTGAACTAGAGGAAGCACCATCTTCCCATTCTATTACTCCAGCCAAGACACTTTTTCCCATTCTTCCTACAACCACTATTCTTGTAGACGTTCTTCCTGCAGACGTTCTTCCTATAACCACTCTTCCTGCAACAACAGGTGTGTCCCATACATTGCTGCCATATGAACTAAAGATACCATGTGTTAATGAAGCAACCATTATAGAGTTAACCACACAAGTTTAGGTGTCTGAGGGAAAATATCTAAATGTTAATAATAACCTAAGTGGGGAAAATAATTGTTATTGGAAATCTTATTAAGAACCCATCAGTATGCATTTTTGTGGGATTATCCTAATATGAAGGGCCTGGATCCTAAAATTTGTACAAACAAAATGTACGTTAGAGATGATTGCACCCAAATAAGATAGCCACAAAGAAGAATCAATCCTACACTAAGAGAAATTATGAAAGGATAAATGTAGAAATTGCTAGATGTAGGACTTATCTACCCCATTTTAGATAGTCAATGGGTGTCTCCATTAGTAATTTTTCCCAAGAAATGATGGAAATGGTGAGATTGTGTTGATTATAGAGAACTTAATGATACCACCAAGAAAGATCAATTTCATTTACCCTTCATTGATCAAGTCTTGGACACACTTGTAGGAAAGCAATATTTCCCTTTTCTAGATGGATTCAGTGGCCACAACTAGAACCAAATTGCACCTAAGGACTAGGAGAAGACTACATTTATCTTTCCATGGGGGACCTATGCCTATTCAGTGCTCCCATTTGGCTTTTGTAATGCACCTACAAATTTTTTAGAGGGCATTCATTAGCATATTTTTAGAAATTTCTCATAATTGCATGGAAATTTATATGGATGACTTTACCACTTATGGTGTTGATTTTAATGAAGCAGTGGAAAATATCAAGAGAGTCCTATAGAGATGTGAAGATCAAATATTTTCCATAAATAGTGGAAAGTGCTTCATGATGATGCAAGAAGGTGTAGTTCTTGGCCACTACATCTCCCACAAAGCAATTCAAGTAGATCCTACAAAAATTGAGGTAATCACAAATCTGCCCATACCTACAAAATAAAAGGATATTAGGAGTTTTTTGGGTCATGCAAGATATTATAGGTGTTTCATCAAGGATTTTTGCAAGGTAGCAGCACCATTATACACTCTTCTAACTAAAGATGCTAAATTTCAGTTGACCAAAGCTTGTGACAGGGCATTTTCTGACTTGAAGGCAACTTTGACTCATGCTCCTATACTGAAGGGACTTAATTGGGAACTTCCTTTCCACACCCATACTAATGCATTAGATTATTCCATAGGAGTAGTCTTAGGATAGAAAGAAGGAGCTGTTGAAAATGTCATTTACTTTGTCATCAAAAGTTTACAAGGAGCTGAATTTAATTATACATTGACAGAGAAAGAAATGCTAGTAGTAATCTATGCATTGAACAAATTTAGACATTGCATAATAGGAAAGATGGGTATTGTTGATGCAAAAGTTTTATATAACCACTGTGGATAAACTAGGAAAAGGCAATGTTGTTGCAAATTTTCTTTCAAGGCTAACTACATCAAGGGACAATCAGCCCATAGATGACTCTTTCCCTTAAGAGCATCTATTATCCCTCGGTATAGGGTATGTGCAGGATCATGATGGGCCAAAAAGTGGCAATATTATGGGTATTTGTAGGGTGTGTGGCTGACGAATTTTTTTTACCCAAAATTGATGAAACAAAAAGGGTTTTTAGAGGAGATTCTCAAATTTCCACCAATATAAATTATTCTTTAATTTGAATTTAATAAATAATTATTATTTATTTTCTATTAGAATTACGACTAAAGTCCTGATTGATAGGCTAATTGAAAAACATCTATAACTTTCTAATGGTATCACATTTTTTTAATCTAAAACATGTGTCACATTCTATGCTTCACATACGATAGGATTAAAAAAATAAAAATTAAATTTCATGAATTTTTGACCAAGTTAAGGTGGTCAGACATACGAGTTTTTATATTTTTAAAAGTTGTAATAAAAATCATAATTAATTATTTACTTGGAAACAAATTACAAAAAATATGCATCACATTTGGACATGAGTCCTCTACTTATATATAAAATCTTATAAAAAATAGTATAATTTTATTATGGTTAGGGTAATAAAGATACCTACTTCTTATTTTTCCCAAATTTAAGTACTCATGATTGAAATTTCAAATTTTCACCAAATAGATTTTATTTATTTTTAAATAAACCTAGTAGTTTAGAAACTACATTCAATTTTCTACAGATTCTATTCTTACATATTTTTGAAATAAAATAGATAACTTATTGAAATTTTTACGTCAAGTTTCCTAACACTGATTTTTCTGAATTTTTTGCCACTTAAGGACCTATTTTTTCCATGATGATCTTGCACACGCCCTATACAAACACCCTAGTATGCCGACATATCCAATTACTTGGTCACATGTAGGGTTCGTTGTCACTTCCCTCCAAAAGAGAGAAGGGCAGTCATTGAAAAATCTTTTCCTTTCTCTTGCATTACAGGATGTTTATTTTATACTGGACCAGACCATGTCATGAGAAGATGTGTGAGAGAAGATGAGACATATGATATTTTACATGCATGTCACAACAAACCATGTGGAGGAAACTTTGTAGCCAATAGGACAACAATGAATATCTTGAACATAGGATATAACTGGCCAAGACTCCACAAGGATGTATGAAGGTATACCAGAAAATGTGATAGATGTGAAAGAATGAGAAAACCAACCATATCTGATGAGATGCCACTTTTCCCTTAGGTACTAATCACTCCTTTTGACAAGTGGGGATTAGATTTTGTGGGACCTATTCACCTACCATCAAATGGTGAGTCTTATATACTGGTATGCACTAAATATGTAACTAAATGGGTAGAAGTTAAGGCTATGAAACATGAAAGAGATAACAAAGTTTCATAATTTCTTTATGAAGAGACTTTCACAAGATATGGAGTTTCAAGAGAAATAGTGATTGATCAAGGGGCACAACTTACATCAACCCTTGTTGCAACACTAGATAATGAGTACAACATAAGGCACAAAAAGTCTACTCATTATCACCCCCAGGCTAATGGCCAAGTTGAGGTGACCAATAAGGAAAATGAATCCATTCTGACTAAAATGGTAGTTGTTCACAGAAAGGATTGGGAAAATAGATTACCAGAAACTATTTGGGCCTATAGGACAACCTGGAAAATCACTGCATGCTTTACCCCATTTGAATTTCTATATGGAAAGAAAACTATGATGCTAGTTGAATTTGAACATAAGACTCTTAAGACTATAGTAAATTTGGGGATGGATATTTCTGAGGCACAAAGAGAAAGAATCATGCAGCTAAATGCTTTGGATGGGATAGGAATCATAGCCCTGCAACATACAGAAGTAGTGCATAATCGGAGAATCAAGTGTAATGAAAAATTTATCAAGGATCAAATAAATTCCAACCAGGAGATTGGGCCCTACTCTTTGACTCAAGATATCAAGACAATGTAGGAAAATTATAGAAAATGTGGCTAGGACCATATGAAGTTGTTGAGTTCTTTTCTAATGGAACTATTTAGCATTCTACCATTGACCCTGTTTGATTCAAATTACTTATCAATGGTCATCACCTCAGACTATATCACAATCCAGCTTCCAAAGAAGAGTTCTTACAACAATTCACCCAACATTCAACACCCGAGCTTCCTACAACCAAAGGAAATGGAACTAGTGTCCTTCCTTCTGGCTAATTAAGCTACGTAATTTTCATAATAAATAATTTCACTTGTGTGGAAGTCCATTTCTTCATCATCCGCCCATCCACCCATCCATCACCACCTTTCTCTCTCTTCCATCACTTCATTCCACCTCACCTCACTTCCACTTCATTAATTTCTCTTTTTATTTCTCTACAAGGTGAGTGATACTTTCTACATGATCTTTGTGGAAAGTATTCCACACATTTAGGTGTGTTTGCATTAATTGCTATCATTAATCATGTTTTAAGTTTGTTCATTTAATTATCGTACGTTAGTATAGACATTTGCATAAAATGCCATCATTCCCTGTCACATCACCACTCCCATCTCATGTGTTGACACATGTCCAAGTTTAGGTTGGAGGAGGGGAAAGAAAAAGATGCAAATATTTTGTGAATTTATTTACCATGTGTCAATTCATACTAGGCTACATTAGAAAATTTGAAAAGATTGCTTTCACAAGTGGAGTGACATTAACTACAACTGCCATTTCTTCACATCATAATTTCCCTTTTATCGCTTTTTTTCTTGCCATTATTTCCCCTATCATAATATTTAGTTGCAAGCAAAAAGGTGAAACAAAGAAAAGTTATTCATTCAATATTGGCACAAGAAATTTAGCAGATACTGTAGGAAAGTGAGCTCGATAAAGGCCATAAAGTAGTCAACAAAAAGAAAAGTGCCATGTTCTAAGAAGAGGAAGGTTGATACTATTCATCCTACATCCAAAGAAAAATGTGAGAGTCCTCCTAGGGAATCAAGACCAGTTGGGATTGCATTTGGTATGCCTCCATAGGAAATCCCTAAGCCTAGTGAGACATCATAGGAGGACCTTGACGCTCCAATGGAGTAGGAAAATGTCAAAGAAGAATACAAATTTAAGAGAGAAAAAAATAAAACATTGGCTGATCTTGCTAACATTGTAGAGTTTGAGAAAAATCAAAATTCCTTTCAACATGAGCAAGATTTCCTATAGTGACAACCTAAACCGAAGCAGGAGTTCCTGTAGCCACACCAAGAACAAGATCAAGAGTCCCTGTAGCAAGAGGAAAAAGAAGAAATAGTACCTCTGCAGATAGAAACATTTGGATAACCTGAGCCCATGAAGATAGTGCCATATGAGGAGCCCCCATTGACAAAAAGACTGGTAGGAATTCATAATCCTCCTAATTTCATAGTAAATGCAACAATCTTGAATTTATGGAAAGAAATGCAAAGAAGGGAGGAAGAATGGAAAAAGGAGAAACACAAATTAAAGAAGGAAACTCAAAAGAGGGATGAAGAAATTGAAGATAAGGATGCATAAATTGCCACCTTGAAGTAGAGGGTTGATGATATGGAAAATTTGGCACCATAAATTTCGGAATGTAGGACCCCTCCTAGGGTTTATCTTCTACTCCTGAAAGAGAAATACCTCTCTTTTTAGTTATCTAGGATTGCCTCATGTTTGAATCCATCTATTGACACCCTTGTCAAATTTTTCAATGCTTATAGGATTTCCTCCTCTGAAATAAAGAATTTGCTGAGTTTTATTTGCACAATTATGCTTCAACTCAAGGCCATGATTGGAATATGGTGTTATATGTTTGGGGTGTCCAATTAAGGGCATTTATGTCTTGGGTACAAAATGAAATTATTTCGGGACAACAACATGGAGCTTATAAGTAATTAGGGTTTGATATTCGTCTATCTATTAGGGATGAGTGAAACAACCCAAGGAATATTTACAAAAAATGGCATAGAATTCTTCTCAAACCTAGTTATGGAAATATGATTATGCCTTGGATTGAGGTATTTTACAGTGAATATGAGGTATAAAGACAACAAAAAAGGAAGAAAATATGAGAAAATATGTATCACAAAGATGGAATAGTCTAACTGATGAGATGAAATAGGTTGAGCCCTATTCTATCCACAATTATTGTACAACACTAAAAGGAATTGATAGGTAAATTCAAATTAGGATAATGAAGGCATGATTATGGCTTCCCCTGACTTTCCATCCACCCATTCTCATGTGGCCCATGCCAAACTTCAAATTGTACTAGTATGACATTGCTATAGAAAATAAGAGATGGGGTAGATTTGATAGATTAGAAGGATTCTATTGGGATCCTAGTGATTCATGCACTCTAGCAACTGATGTTGGACAGCTATTAGTTGCAAATTTTAGAGCCTTGAACAAGTAGAAGAACAAATCTTCCCCTACTCGAGGACCAACAAAATGTTAGGTTGGGGGGAGTAATGAGCCTAGTTTTTGGTCTAATTTTGGGTAGAATCTATAGTTATTTGTTGATAGATGTCATGAAATTTAATTATAAATTTTGGTATTTGCATAATGTTTCTCTCAAACCATTGACATTGGAATTAATCCTATCCCTACAAGTTTTAATGATATTTGGCATAATATGTGAATTATCTATATTGATTTTGCATGTGGTTATTGAATGTTTCTTAATATGGTTATAGATGTGCAATTATTATACGTACTGACCTTGCCATGCTAATTTAATATGCTAAGTTGAGGAAGACACCGCCAATTGTGAATGCACAATAATGTCTAGTAAAGGAATCACTCCAAGTCAAAGAAGGCCAACGATAGAAGATTCTTCATGCAGTCAAGTGCAACCACCTTGTTGTAGTGGACTTTAATGATTGAGCATGCATAAGAGTTACTATTGTGTTGAGTCTATATTTGACTTGCATGTCTGATCGGATTTCATGCATGCTTAGCCGCCATCACTCCACTTTCCCTATTTTCCCTAATTGGCATCCTCCCAGTCATGGAGTTGACTGCCTTGTTTAGTTGTTAGTATACGTAATAATCTGATGCTCCTTCCTCCTAGTTAGTTAGTTAGTAAGGTGATAGTAGAGGAAGAGGCTGCACATTTGATATTGTTCTCCAGTTTTAGTAATACATTACTCTTTTGTATGCATGATTTATAGTGAATAAAATATAGTTTTGAGTTTGAGCAACTAAGTTCTCTTTAGTTTTAGAGGATACTTATCCAAGGGGGACCACTTGCTGAGTAGTCTATTTTATTTTTTTAGCATTAGTTTAGTATTAATTTGTGTTCAGTACTTATTTAGAAATATGGCATCGACTATTCCTGCAGCCACTAGAAGTCCATTCTATGTCTATTCCTGCAACCAAAGCAGACAGAGTGGTTGTTGTTTGTTGCTCAGATCTTTATTCATGTTATGCATTTTAGCTTAGCATAGTTTTTGATTGATGTTTAGTATTTACTTCATTCCTTTCCAAGTAATTTACTTCTATTATTGTGTGTTTCTTAGTTGTAGACTAGAAATGGCAACTTAAGAGTTCCTAGTACACATATTATGGTGACCCATTTAAATTTCGTGTCCTTGGGTTAACAATTTAAATGCACCTTCATGATGATTGATGTACCTATTCAAGTTACATGCCTAATCTCTTAATCATTGTTGTAAGGGTTGAGTTATCAGATCATTATAGGAGGCCATTAGTTCTATTATTAAGTAAGAGCATGAGACACAAATAATAGAAATTAGATCAACATAATGAACACTAGATTTTTCTGTGTAAAACCCAATGAGGGAAAAACCATGGTGAGGGTTCACTCACAATATAAAAGATTATAAAACAAAGGCTCACTACCAAGGGATCAATACATAGAAGAGGACTCACTACCTACAAATACAAAAGAGAACAAAAATATCAACCACAGAAATTAATGCACAATTTTCAGGATTGTAGAAACCCTTATTTCACTACCTTCAACACAATGGAGAACTACTATCAAAAATCACACACACACACTTCTAATTTTATGATTTGTGGCTCACTTTCATTACTTTGCATCACACTGTCAAAATAATCTTCATAATTCAACTTGCCTTTATACCATCCTCAACCTTAGAAACTTTCTCAAGGTCGGCCACAAAAACCTCATTTCATAATTTCAAAAAAGGTCGACAAGTCAAAAATCCCATGGTGGAAAGGAGTAAGAATGAACCAATAAACATTTAACCAAGACTGAAAATAATGTATTGGATCAATCACATGCTTCATTAAATTAATTTTATTGTCTGAATGAAGTGTAAACACCAAGTCAGCTAAACCTAATGAAAAAACAAATAAATGTTGATGTACATCCTTCCCAATCAGAAGATGGCATGCAAACTCCAAAACATGCTTCATTAAGCATAGAAATACACTTTAGAATTCTCTAGATACATCCACAACAGAACAACAAAATTCAACCATTGAACACCTTTCACCAATCCAACCATACTATATAAACTCACATAGAATTACTAAAACTTTACTTCAGGATCACCAATCTGCAAACCTTTTTGATAGAGCACAGAAAATACCTTCACAAGACATATCCCAGATCTATAAGATCTAAAATAAAATAGAAGAGAATTGTAGAGAAAAACTATTTCTCCCAGTCTACAGAAGATCAACTCAACTAGAATACTTCACATATCGGTGAACATAACTTTCACACACCATCACACCAAAATCTAAAACATAGAGGAAATGTAGAGCACATATTGGAGCACATTATAAAAACTTACATCATTTTTTCTTCTCTTCTTTATTCAATTTTCTCAAAAACACTTTGAAACTTATCAAACCAACACATCTGCAACACTGAAAATATAGCTCCATGTACTCACAACATCTCAATAGCATCTCAACTATACATGTACAATCTGTAACATATTGAACTATGTTGACATCAATGACAACATTATTGAAAACACCACCAAACTTTCTCATACCTACAACAATATCCCCCTTTGCCATTCATGGCAACGCATGATGTGAAAAACCATCAAAGAATTTTTTTTTTACACCATATCCCAAAAGAATACCTTCTCTTCTTCTGTAACTATTTTTCACATGACTTTTCTCTCCCCCTTTGACATCAATGTAAAAGATCAATTACATTGATTACTCCCCCTTAGGAGTACACCCATACTACAATAACGAAACCACTTCTACTCCTCTTGTGGAGTACACCCATTTATCAGTCCTGATAAATGAAGAATTTGTGAATTCAATAGACTGACACACCTTCATGTGCACCTATTTTAGAAGGCCAATGACCCCCAACATCTCCCTAAGGTGCTCAAAAGTATCCCTCAGAAGAGCCTTATTAAATATTTATGCAATTTGTTCCTTTGCTGTCACACACTCCAATCTGACCTCATTCTCCGATGCTTTTTCTCTCAGGAAATGATACTTGATAGATATATGTTTTGTTCTTGAATGCATAATTGGGTTCATTGAAATGCTTATCGTACTTGTGTTGTCACAAAAAATAGAAATAGGCTCATCACATATCACACCAATGTCCTTCAGTGTCTACTTCATACATAAAACCTACGTGCAGTATGATTTTGCAACAATATATTCTACCTCTGCAATGGATAAAGAAACTAAGTCTTCCTTTTTACTGAACCATGAAACCAATCTTCTACCAAGAAAGAAAGAACCACCATTGGTACTCTTGAGGTCATCAAAAAATCTGGCCCAATCAACTTTTGTCTAAGCACTCAGGGTGAAATCATCACTCTTAGGATACCATAATCCATAATCTAGTGTACCTTTCAAGTATCTAAATATCCTCTATGTAGTTACAACACGTTCCTTTTTAGGATTTGCTTGGAATATGACAACTAAACACATTACATGCATAATGTCTATTATGGCAGCAATAAGATATATCAGTCCACCAATCATAGATCTATATTTTCTCTTATCAATCTTAGCAGATTCATCATCCTTACTCAGTTTACATCTGGTTACCATAGGAGTACGAATAGGTTTGGAATCATCCTTCCCAAACTTCTTCAATGTTTATTTTACATACTTAGATTGTGAAATGAATATCTCTTTATTATTTTGATTCACTTGTAGAAAAAGGAAGAAATTCAATTCAACGATCATAGTCATCTCAAATTCTTTCTACATCTTTTTAAAAAACTTTTTACACATTCCTTCATTTCCACCAAAAATGATATCATCAACATAAATAACTACTATCAACATTTTGTTACCTTGCACTTTAAAGTAAAGATTGTTTTCAGTAGAACCTTTTTGAATCTTTTGTTAGATATCTATCTAGTCTTGCATGCCAAGCTTTGGGAGCTTGCTTTAGTCCATACAATTCCTTCTTCAACTTATAAACCATGTCTGGTTTGTTAAAAAATTGAAACCCTCCATGTTGCTCCATGTAAACCTCTTCCTCCAACTCACCATTCAAAAATGTTGACTTAACATCCATCTAATACACTTTGAAGTTCTTGTGGATAGAAAAAGGCAAAAACATCTTGATAGCTTCCATTCTAACCATAGGTCCAAATGTCTCTTCAAAATCTATACCTTCAACTTGTGAATTCCTTTGCATACCAATCTTTCCTTATTCCTTACGACTTCTCCAATTTCATTTATCTTATTCTGGAACACCCATTTTGAACCAATCATATTTTTATTCATGAGCCTAGGGACTAGTTCCCATGTCTAATTCTTTTCAATCTCTAGAAATTATTCTTTCATAGCCTTCATCCAACTCCCATCTTCACATGCTTCACTCAAAGAATAAGTTCAACTTTAGAAATAAAATAAAGATTTACCTTAGTTGCAACTTTTCTTCTAGTCTTCACACCTTCACTTTTATCTCCAATTATCCGATCCTCTAGATGATTTTTCTTTACATACTTAGGAGTTCTAACAATAGGTTCTAGTTCATTTTCTTCTTCTCCTTCTTCTTCCACTTGTTCTTCTTTATCTTCCTCTTCATTCTCCTTGTTCTCCTCAGGTACATGTCCACAGATAGGATCATCAGGGTCAACCTCACTTATCTCAATAGGTTTGTGTATGTCTTCATCAACATTCACATTAGCACTTTCAATGATATTTCTCAACATTTTATTGAGGCATCTATATGCTTTTCTAGTAGTAGAATATCCAAGAAAAATTCCATCATCACATCTAGCATCAAACTTTCCAATATTTTTTTCATCTCTTTTAATATAGTATTTTCTTCCAAATACCTTAAAATACTTCACAGTAGGTGTCTTAGTGTTGTTGTATCTAATTTGGGCTCTATTAAGAACATAAACAATAGTATGTATCACTTCTCTCTAGTACACATCTGGTATATTTGATTCTTTCATCATGGCTCTACAAGCTTCATGTATAGTCATGTTGTTCCTTTCAACTACTCCATTTGGCTAAGGGGTTCTCAGAGAAAAAAACTATCTTTTATGCCATGTTCACAAAATGCATTAAATTCACCAAAAGTGAATTCTCCACCTCTATTATATGTCAAACACTTGATTTTCATATTTACTTCATTTTCAACTCTTGCTTTGAATACCTTAAACCTATCCAGACCCCAAGTCTTTTCTCTGAGAAAAGCAATCCATGTCATTTGAGTATAATCATCAATAAGCAACATAAAATACCTATCACCATTTAGGCTTCATGTCTTATCTAGACCACAGAGATTCATATGAATCAACACTAGCATTTTGGTAGTAGAGTACTCTATTCCCTTAAAGCTGCACCTTGTCTATTTTCCCAATTGACAACTTTCAAATAGCATTGTAAACTTGGAAAATGTATCGGTGTACCTAATCCTAATTTTACTAACGCCACTTCATCTTGAATCAACTCGTTAGCTAGTCATTTAATCAAATAATCTATATTTGATTAAATTCATCACACTTCATCTCTTAATTAAATAAATAAAATGTATCTAATTAAGGCATTCCCTTCAATTAATTAAATAAATCATTTTGTTTAATTAATCCTAACATGTCTTTTTTTAATTAAATAATTAATCTTATTTGATTAAATCATCATAGTCTCTCTTTTAATCAAATAATTCAATTTTATTTAATTAATCTCTAAAGTCTTTCTATTAAATTAAATGAATTAATATTTATTTAATTTAATCTAACACCATCGCCCTTTTAATTAAACAAATCAAAATCTTTATTTAATTAAGTCAAAATCATATTCCTCTCAACTTTGATTTTAAATCAACCCAAAAATATAAATTGTCACATCAGCTAATCTCCTTTAAATTAGTCAAAAAAGGATTAATCTTAATCTCAATCCATCACACCCTCTAGCTTTTGGAACTTGCAAAATAAATCATTTATTTTGATTTATTAAATCCTCTAATTTCTGTCAACATGACATCAAAAGGGAGTATTCCTCCAAATTTGAAAAATCCCTCCAAAGGGATTTGTCCTTCCAATGAAGCATTTAACTCATCTTACATGTCCTTGCTCATTGATCCAAGTGGCATTTAATAAATTTCTTTCTCAGGCTCCAACATGTCATTTCACAATTTTCAAATTACACCCAATTGCATTTAATTGCACAATGACCAAAATGTGCTCCAACTTTGTCCACTCACATGTTGACAAGTGGCACTTGGTCATTGGTTGGTGTTTTTTCCCACATTCATCCCTTTTTCCCCATTCTCCATCACTCTCATCTATAAATAAGAGGCTTTTCTTCTCATTTTATATACACAAATTAGAGAAAATTTACCATCTTCATATTTAGAGAAAATCGATCCAATTCCATAGCATTTTCCCATCATCATAAATAGGTTATTGAATATTTCAACAAGGAAGCACATTGTTCATCATCATCAAGTGAATCAATCTACATCAAGCTTACAAGGGATTAGGAAAGGGCCATTTTCCACATCAAAATGACACCAATCCCCCCATGGGATTAAGATTTTGCTTCCTTTAATAGGATTTAATAGCTTTCTTTGTTGTGTTCTTCATTTATTTTGTATTTTGTGCATTGTAAATGAATTCTATAGGGAATGTGGATTTAAACTTGCATATTGATCTAATTGTGCGGTTTTTTGTTGTGTTTGTGCAGGTCTACAATCTCCATTTACATTTTGGTGCTAGAAGGAGGGTGGATCTAAAGATTTTAACACGTTTTTTCAAAAAAATTCTATGATTTTTTGAACTTTTTTGTGTCTACAGGAAACTGCACCGCTATTAGTCCAGCGGTGCCATACAATGACGCTACTAGTCCAGTGACAGCATACAACGATGCTACAAACTCCAAACTCCACTACTAAAGTCATCCCACCCAGAAATTCAAATTTTCAAACTATGATGTTGGGCATTTGTTTGTTGACTGGTCCACCCAAACTCCAAATTGTGTCGCTTGCAAAAAAAGTCACAATCACGATCACTAGTTCTATTGCAGAGCACCACTATTAGCCCTAGTAGTTCCATATAGCACCGCTGACTTCTTCAAACTGTGATGCATATGTTTTTTGCGAAGTTGGGGTGGGGTAAAAGACTAAATTTGAAGTTAGTTTGATGTGTCTTTTTTCCTTTCATCATTAACCTATTTTCTATTTCTGTATTCCTTGGATTAATTAGTTTTTGTAGGTAGAGTCAAGGAAGGAGCAAGGAGAAGTTTTAATTATGACATCCTTTATTATATCAAGTGTTTTTAAACACTTTTGGAAAGAATTATAATTCCAAGTCTAAGGATTTTATTTCTTCAAGCTATTTAGAACTCACTAAAATTCAATTTGGGTCTAAAAAGAACAGCATCAAAGGATTAAAAATAACCTTAGGAAACTTACTAGATTTTGTTTAAGGTTTAATAGTTGAACAAGAAAATTTCACTTTTCCGTTTGGTGCTTAAAAAGAATCCAACTATTGCTTTGAAGGATTTTAAATGAACAAGTGCTTTTATGTTTTGTAATCACCTACCCAAAGTAATATCATCTAAAAGATGTATGCACCCATCTTGCACCTCATGATGATATTGAGAATCAAAATTCTTTTTGTGATATTAATTTGTGTAAGTGATTGCCTGCACAAGTCAATTTGGCTTCTTAAAATTGGACAAAACTTGTGAGTGCCAGTGGAACATATTGCGTGTGTTCTCTTTTTGTTATTCAACAAGGATTGATCAATTTATGAATGTTTTTTCTTGCTTTTGTTTATTGTTAAAGTGTCGTCTAAAGGCACTCTCAAATTTTGCATTTGCACTTTTAGAAGAGCACCTCGTGAACTTGCCTAAATGACCTACTTTGAAGTGTCATAATTAGAAGCCTGCTGATTTTGATGCAAAACCCCTTTTCACACTCACTCATGTCCCGTAAGTGAGTAGCTATGTAAATTTTCAGCTTCCTACGATGAGATATGTTAGGTTTTTGAAAAGTGAAGCTGGAGGGTTTTGGCACCTTTCTGTTGTTTCCGAACGTTCAGTTTTGCAAAGTAGCCTCTTGTTTGAGCTTACATTTTGCATCCTATTGAGCTTCAAGACAAAGTGAATGTTGTTATGTATTCTCCATAATAGGATGAGGTCACATGTCAGTTTTTAGAGCCTCACAAGGTGATTTACTATTTTTATCAAATCAAAACCAAATGGAATTTCTTCAATTTTGCACTGAAACCTTTCTAAGAGGCCAACTTCGAGCATCAATAACTTTTGATGGATAATATATCAATCCAATCCCTTTTTCACACATTTTATCTATACCTAAATGACCTAGTGCGTCCAGTGGCAACTTGTTAGGAGCTGATTTGGTATTTTTACAACGAGGTGATCTCTTTAGATTCAATTGGTTCATAATAGTTGTTTGTTGCAGAAAGTTCAAGTAAGCAACTCTGACAGTTAATAACTTTTTCCTCGTGATTCATTTCTTTGAACTATCTTTTGCATTACATTATCAGGATAAATTTCTACAAGTCGCCAAGCTTTTATGTCTCGAGGAGGTCGTTTTCCCAGTTTTCAAGGTTGCTTCTAGAGCCCACTTGGCCAGTTTTCACCATTCTGCAAAATTTTTTGAAAGCATGTTTTAATGATGACCCAGTTTAAATCTTCACTTCAAATGCACTCAGAAGCTGCCTTAGATCAATTCAAAGTAAAAGTTGTTTGAAAACAATTTATTTTTTTAGTCGGGCCCACATGGGGACCCGACATGTCTTACACATTTGTAAGATTGTGAATGTTGTATTATGGCAATCACTTCATGAGAGTTACTCTAAGCTGGTCAGCATGTGGAAGGGTATACAATTTTAATTGTTTTCAAGTTTTGAAATGCAATGCAAAATCCACTTTTCAAATGTAGAGTTCGAGAGTCATTTCATCATGTGGATAAAGCCAAGACAAGAGCTGGAAGAATCTAAAGATATTGATAATAATCTTGAAGGTTAATGAAGGGGAGTGAAAGAAGCCTGGTGAATTACTAAGCTATAATGCTTTGAAGTATTTTTCGTGTTTTTCACAAGGAAATCCCCTATCATGGTGCACGTTTCTTTGGATGCCATGATCTCATAGTTACTTTGTAAGTAATTGAAAGATAAAAAGGAAAATAAAAATAGTTCTGTAGACATCCAAATTTGGACACTTAATTTATCCAAATTTATCACTTTTCGTCTAAACATCCTCTTATCTGAGTTAATTAAGTAATATTACTATTATTTAATTAATATCCTTAATTTTGCCAAATCACTAAAATATTTAATTAATAATTAAATACCTTACCCTCCTTAATCCCCTTTTCATCAAATGAATTAAATAAATATTACATTTATTTAATTCCTCACATGTCATTTTCATCTAATCCTAATCCATTTCCTAATCTCTTCATTAAGGATGTGCACATGCCTAATCCTTGATTAGGATTTGTCACATCCTCCAACTTTTACAAGTTGGCTTTTAATCCTAATTAACCCCTAATTATCCTCTAATTACTAATTAGTTAAACCTAATTAGTACCTTAGTCAACTCTCCCCATCCCCCAAGGAATTTTTAGTTCTTTTTTATTCATCCCATGTCTCTCTCCTCCCCATGTGAATTTTTAATTCACATTTTGTCCTTCCAAGGCTTCTAGAACCTTGGACTTGTCACAATCTCCACATGTGACCAAGTCCCACCTTTTTGGAGCCCACCTTTTATCTTTTAGAATTTTCTAAGAATGTGAATTTTTAATTCACACTTATTTCCCCAACCACTTTTCCTTTTCCCATGTAGATTTTTGAGGAATTCCAAAATTCCTCAAATGTCCCTTTCACTCCCACTTGGGGACAAGGAATCCATTTTTGAGGAAATCTCCTCACTCCCCAAGGTGCATGTCCTTCCTCCACATCATGTACCTCTCTTCCACATCACCTACACATCATCCTACCTTTATCCACTTCACCCTCCACATGTTAAGATGTGAAGGCTTGTGGGTTCTCAACCCACCATAGCCCTTCATCTTGACCTTGTTGGATCAATATTGACCATTGAATTCTCTAGAGAATTCAAATTCTCCTATAAATACCCCCTCCTCAAAGGCATTTGGAGAAGACTTAGTCATTTTCCAACTACATGTTGCCATTTTGTGCACTCATCTAGTCTTCAATTACATTCACTTGCATTTGCATCCAAGCACATAGTAAAATCCTTCATTTTTAGCCACATCAAGAACTATCAAGGAGCACACATATCATTCCAAGCAAGAGCCAATCAAAGAGATATCAACAGCAAGGAAGGTAAAACTGTTTGTGTCTTGCGTTATCTATTTTCCTTCTTATTTTATCACTCTCTTTTGGCTAATCTTGAGGTGTCCTTGGTCTTTTATCATTCGTATTTTGAGTTATTTTATGCACTAGAATAGGTAAAAATTTCAAGGTATACATTTTTGGCATGCCCGGTGGGACCCACAAACGGGTTCCCATATTTTACGTTTGTTGTTTTTGAGGTTTTTGCAAGAACACGTAACAAAAGGGTGACTACGCCCCTGTTTTTACTGCAAAAGGGCCTGTGCACTCACTTGGGTTGAAACTTCACCTTTTTGCTAACACTTTACTGCAGAAGGGCGTGTGCGCCCACCTGGGCTGAAACTTCACTTTTTTACTAACATTTTTTTGTAGAAGGGCGTGTGCGCCCACTTGGGCTGAAACTTCACTTTTTTGCTAACACTTTTCTGCAGAAGGGCGTGTGCGCCCACTTGGGCTGAAACTTCACTTTTTTGCTAACACTTTTCTGTAGAAGGGCGTGTGCGCCCACATGGGCTGAAACTTCACTTTTTTACTAACACTTTTCTGCAGAAGGGCATGTGTGCCCACTTGGGCTGAAACTTCACTTTTTGCTAACACTTTTCTACAGAAGGGTGTGTGCGCCCACTTGGGCTGAAACTTCACCTTTTTGCTAACACTTTTTTGCAGAAGGGCATGTGCGCCCATGTTGGCTGAAACTTCACCTTTTTGCTAACACTTTTTTGCAGAAGGGCGTGTGCGCCCACATTGGCTGAAACTTCACTTTTTCACTAACACTTTTCTGCAGAAGTGTGTGTGCACCCACTTGAGCTGAAACTTCAATTTTTTTGCTAACACTTTTCTGTAGAAGTGCATGTGCGCCCACGACTGAAACTTCACTTTTTTACTAACACTTTTTTGCAGAAGTGTGTGTGCGCCCACCTGGGCTGAAACTTCACTTTTTTGCTAACACTTTTCCACAGAAGTGTGTGTGTGCCCATGTTGGTTGAAATTTCACTTTTTTGCTAACACTTTTATGCAGAAGTGTGTGTGTGCCCACCTGGACTGAAACTTCACTTTTTTGCTAACACTTTTCTGCAAAAGGGCGTGTGCAACCAACTTGTATGAAATTTGTGCTCACTTTTTCATTGAAGGGCGAGTACGCCTCTATTTTTACTATAGAAGGGCGATTATGCCCCTGTTTTGCTGTAGAAAGGTGATTACGCCCCTGTTTTACTACAAAAGGCGATTATGCCCCTGTTTTGCTGCAGAAGGGCGACTGCGCCCCTTGGAAGGTAAAATTATTATTTTGGCTGTGGATTTATTTGCTATTGCTCTCATTAACATTGTTCTTGCAAAGATACATGTGTTTTTTGCTAACTTTTTGCAACATATTCTTGTGAAGTTGATGGAGAAAGCGGGATAAAATATCTAATATTTGCTTGTAGGGCTATCCATTTGCTCAATCTTTTTTAAATTATCCTTGCTATTTGCATTAATCTAAGAACATAATTTAATTAGAGGAAGTAATATTCATTGCTTGTTGTTCTTGTCTTTTTGTGTTACCCAAAGAGAGCATTAGCTTGTTTCCGCTTTCCCCTTTCACTTCGTGTGAGCCTGGGGAGTAGTTGGAAGTGGTTAGTGCTTTCTTTATAGTGGGACCTACTTGGGGATTTTATCACCCCAAGGGACAATTCCAACCACGCGTACCGACGGGGTATACAAAGGGGGGAGAGCAAAAGTTGTACCCCAATCCAGTCACATCGTAATTGGCTATGTCAAAGCTAGGGTGATACCTAGATAGACATGAAAAGTTGGTACGAGCCCTTCAGTATCTTGCTGGGATTCCCAACTCACGCTTGTGACGGGCTGGTGTTCACGGTTGTGCCTCACGTACCGAGAGTATATCGAGGACTCCCTAGATACCTTATGCATCCTAGATTAAGACTACTTTGGCCATACCCTTAACACTAATCATAGGGTTGTATTTGCTTGAGAGTGTTTTCTTGTGAGAAACCAGTGAACTTTTGATGATTTGGCCTTATCATTATCATTTTAAAGTCCTTGCCATAGTCATTTGCATCAAACCAAGCCTCTGTTTTTACCGCATAAATGCAACTACGCCCCTGTTTTTACCACAGAAAGGTGATTACGCCCCTGTTTTACTGCAGAAAGGCGATTACGCCCCTGTTTTACCGTAGAAAGGTGATTACGCCCTTGGTCTACTGTAGAAAGGCAAATTCGCCCTCCTGAACACCTGAAATCACCCCATTTGGATCCATTTAGCCTCTAAACCATCATTTAACCATTCCCAACCATTATCTCATCATCCTAAGCCTTCGTTTTGTCACTCTAAACCTCCAAAAACCTCCATTTGACCATTTTAAACCTCCATCTCATCATTCCAAACTTTCCTTAACCATTCTAAATCCCCATTATTTCTCCACAATTATCTTCAATCCACTCGTTCATTTTAATTTCTCCCTAATCCATTTAAAATTCCATACCCTCACCTAACAAACACCATAATTTTACCATTTACATCACCAAACACCACTCATAATCAACCCAGAAAGGTGGAAGCACCCTCTGTTTTGCTACAGAAAGGTGATTACACCCCTGTTTTGCTGTAGAAGAGCGACTACGCCCCTTTAACTTCTCGGGGCCATCATTTACAAACCGTGCATTGGATTTACTTCATCCAAAAACCAAAATTGCTTAATTTTTCAAGCTCTATCTAGTGGTACCTTCCATTTCCTCCTATCAAGAATGTGATCATCCCAGGGTGGCCATGCCCTGCATCGCGAGGTGGATACACCCCTAACTTCCCAGGGTTGTCATTTACAAACCGTGCATCAGATAAACTTTGTTCAAAAACCAAAATTGCTTAATTTTTTGAGCTCTATCTAGTGGTACCTTTTGTTTCTTCCTATCTAATTAAACCAATCCATTCCTCTAATCAAATTCATCCAATCATCTATTCAATCCAAGCACACCAATCCTATTAGGTTCATCCAATCACAACTATCCAATCAAAATCATCCAATCATCTGATCCTCTCCAATCAAACCAATCTAGTCCTTTAATCAAATTCATCCAATCATCTACCCAATCCAATCAATCATTTTCCCCATCCAAATCCTTTGAACACCATTTCAAAAGTTATTTTCCAAATTGACCTAGGTGTTTGAATCCAATCATCATCATCAACACCTACTTAGGATTGTCATCCATCCTAAGATAATCATCACCATCGGCCCAATAAATTCACTTTCAATCTCAAGGTGGATTCGGTGTCATAATCATCTGTTTGTGCTTTAAATCGATCAATCACCAATCAATCTTATCCAATCTGATCCAATCACATCCCTATCTAATCATCCATCTACCGAATCCCATCACATCATCCAATCATCCTAATCTGAGCTTTAATCCAATCCTCATCTGAGCTTGAATTAAATCCCAATCTGAGCTTTCATCCATCTCCATCCAAAATCTTTGATCTATTATATTTATGCTTTCATCATCATGAATCCTTATCCTCCATCAATAGTAGTCAAGGGAAACCCTAATTACATTGATTACGATAACGAAAGTCTTGTTGATCAAGAGGTATACGACATAAATCCCATTGACACTATCATCTCTAGTAAGCTTTCTCCACCTGCTTTCCTAAATCCAATCACCCCCTCGAGTTCTCCCATTATATCTTCATCCATGCCTAATCACGTTGCTTCTGCTACCTTTGACAAGGGATATTTGTCATATCCATGATACCCTTCATCTACATCATCATCTTATCCTAGTCTACCATCTCAATACCCCTATCCTAGTCCCCCATCCACATCCTCCTATCTAAATCCTTCATCCACATATACCCACTACCCTAATCTTCCATGCCAATCTACTCACTCTAATCCTACATTCGTACCTTTGTATCCTAATCCAACATCCACATCAACTTATCCTAATCCCACATCTGTAGTTCAATATCTCCATCCACCACCCACATCCTTGTGTCCTAATTCACCATGCCAATACACCTATCTTAACCCTTCACCTAATCCCCCATCTATCCCCAGTCCTGCATCCAATCCCATTCCCCTATATAATCCTAGCCCACCAATCCCTAGTCCTAATCCCCCACTAATCCATAAACCTTTATCCATTCCTACCACACCATCTCATCCTAGAGTATGCAAGTCTCTCATTTCAGAAGTTCTCCAAGGAATTATAACAAAGAAGACATCTCCAACTCCACATCTTGAAGTCATGGAACCATGCCATCTAGATCCATCATCCACGATAACTAGTGATGAGAGCCTTCTCCATACCACACCTATCATTGTTGTTACCACCCCTAGCACTAATCAAACCATTGAAACCATTGAACCCACTAAATCCATTAAACCCACATCTCCTACTATGAGAAACACTGAATCCATTGAAGACACCCAATTCTAGTCCACTCCCTCTATTCCTAGATCTACCCAATCCATCGAAGATACCCAAATCCAATCCACTCCTCCCCCTCCTAGTAGCACCAAAACCCATCCCAATGAACCTCATGGATCTTCTGTCCCTCCATCTTCCCCACTTGAAGAGTCCCAACAAGACTCTGTTATCATGCCAACCACACAAGATGAGTCATGCCAAGAGTCTAATCCAAAGCATGCCAACATATCCCCTTCTCTAGATCAAGATCCTACCATCCTATCTAGTTCACCTCAATATCGCAATCCCCCATCCATTCCACCCCATGATCCCCTTCTCTCCACCGCTCCATCTTCATCTCCTTTGCATGAGCCTGCTACCACAAACCCAGATCCTATCATATCCCCTAATCCCTCTCTTGATATCACCCATCCACATGTTGCTATCCCTTCATCTCCCACTCATGATCCCCCATCATTGCCTAAAACTACTATCCCTACACTGCTTGCATATCCCCTTGGTACTCTCACATTCTTCCATGGTGGCCTCCTTGTAGAAGAAAAACACAGTGTATTTACCACCCATCATCCTCCACCTAATGATGGACTCGCATCATGTTTCCAACAAAACAGAAATCCTATCATGGATCGCATGCTCAAGAAAATGAACTATCAAGGAAAAGGTCTAGGCCTTCATGAGCAAGGTATTTTAGAGCCCATCGAAGTCAAAGAACAAGTACACATGCAAGGTCTTGGACCTATTTCCCAAGCCTCACAATCTAAAGATGTTGGTACAACCTCTGGACATCCTCAACGAGCCTTTTCCAAATGAAATGTTGGCTCTTCCCATCGCCCCACTAGATCATATGTTGCCATCCCTCCTCCTCTATTGTATCACCTCAAAACCACTATCCATATCCCTCCATCTGCTCCATCCATTTTGGGTCGTTACATCCCCCCATCCACCATATCCCATCCTTCATCCACTCCATCCATCTTGGGTCCATATATCCCAAGATCACCTCCTCCATCTCATCCTTTCATCCATTCATCACCTATCCATCTCATCCATCATAAACATCCCTCTCACATGTCCCCTAATCTGGACCAACAAAGGCACATACCCGCACATCCTCCATCTACATATAATCCCCATAATCCTACTTTCTTCGCTCCACATCATCCATCTCCTCACACCCATGCCATTGCTACTAAAAGCACTTTGGTTGTTAAAGAAAAAATGCATCAATCTAAACATCCACATGAATCAAAAGCTTCCCATGTCCCCTCTAAAAGGCATGTTAAAGCAAAGAAAAATCAAATCCAAAATCCAAATCAAATTTGTAGGCTGCAAAGGCCCACCAAGCAATGATCAAAACCATGTGGATCCCAAAGAAAAGAGATGCAATGCCATCACATGAAAAATCTATTAGAACATCCAAAGTCGCTAATCCAAAATGTAACCATACCCACCTTTCATCTCCTAAGTCTATTTTGGGTCCCTATGTCTCGAAATTCACTATTCCATCTCCTCCATTATCCCCAAATTCTCCATCCATTAGTCCACTTATCTTTTCACATCCATCACCACATGTGCCAATGTTGGTCCTGAACTCACCACCCCATCACACATCCACCCCATCATTCCATCCATACACTTTCCAACATCCTACCCATTATCCCATGTATCTTCCCCATCAAATCCCTCTCATTCATCCTTTTGCATAATCCATTTCTCCTAATAAGGTTGTACCAACATCCAACAGTTGGTTCGAACATGCTCTCTTACTACCTCATATAAAACTTGATGCTTGAGTCCTTCATCCATATCCTTATCATGTATTTTCTAAATTCCCATATCCATATCCCTATCCTTATCCATTTTCATCCCCCTACTATCAAAAATTCAAAATTCAAAAAAAAATTAAAAAAATTTGAAAAACATTAAAAATAATAAATAGTAAAGAGAAATAATTCATCCAATGGTGAAAACTTGGCAAACAAGTGCCTTGGATAAGTACCATAATGAAAACCTTGCAAACAGGCATCATGCATAAATCCCCATCTGCACTTGGGGGCAACTTTCTGATATGCATTCCCACTATGCACCCGTCCTCTTCATAAAACCCTTCCATCCCACCTATCTTCCACATCCTACCATCATATCCCATTTATCTCCCCTCCCTCCATCCTTCTTGTGATCTTGATCAAAACAGGGAAACCTATCTATACATGCTTTGGACACCTCTTGGTATACATTCCCTTCATGCTCTATCATATTCCTTGGTCACTCATCCTATCCACCTCTAGTTATCTCCTTTATCTTCCCATCCACTCATCTCCCATCCCTCATGCCTCCTTGTATATGACATATCTAGAGTGGGGGCATCTGCTTCCTTTGTGACATAGTTCTTGGAGACATCATCTATCATAACATCCCTTCCATCTCCCCATCCTTATCTTCATATCCATTTATCCTAGCATTCCTTTCATCTCCCAATCCTTATATCCCTATCCCTCTATCATAGCATCCCTTCCATCTCCCCATCCTTATCCTCATATCCATCTATCCTAGCATCTCTTTCATCTCCCAATCCTTATATCCCTATCCCTCTATCACAGTATTCCTTCCATCTCCCCATCCTTATCTTCGTATGCATCTATCCTAGCATCTCTTTTATCTCCCAATCCTTATATCCATATCCATCTATCACATCATCCCTTCCATCTCCCCATCCTTATCTTTGTATCCATCTATCCTAGCATCTCTTTCATCTCCCAATCCTTATGTTCCTATCCATCCAAACAATCCCTCCCATCCTTCATCCTTTCTTTCATCTTTATCCTCATCCCATCTCACAATCCCTTGTCATTGGTATTTGGCTATAGGCCTCCTTCCACGCAACCCAATGAACTTTATCTCATTTCCCTCACTTTTGCTTCTCTTACACATATTTTCAATCTCTTATCTTTCCTCTATGTTCATCGCCCTATCCCTCTTTTTGCTTTTCTTTGTCGTAGTGGCTCTGCCCCGTCGGGGCATCTACACCCTCCTGGGGCATGTCTGCCCTTCTGGGGCGGCTCCACCCTCCCGGGGCATGTACGCCCCATCGGGGCATGTATGCCCTATCGGGGTGTCTGCGCCCTGCGGGCCTCTTCTCGCCCTCTTCCAACCCGCTCTTCAAGCCCCCCGGGGCGTTGTACACCCCTGGGGTGTGTACTTTTCCACCTGGCTGTGGCATTTCTATTCTCCCCGGCATACACTCCTTTTCCGCTTCTCCTCTCAAGGTACTCTTTCCGCCTCCCCGGGCGCCTGCTCTGTGTTTCTACTTCTTCTCCCTGTAATGCTTCTTCACTTAGTCATGATACTTCTAATCGGTGGCATACATGCCTATCTCAGATCAGCTCTAATGTCCCCTCGTACAAAATATAAAAAACTCAAAATCTGCCTCATCTCCATTTCTAATTTCTACCAATAAAACCCATGTTTTGAATTTTCAAAATTATTTTTTGATTTTTACACCGAAACTTCTGGAGGCCATAACTTTTGACTCGGGTGTCCATTTGAGCTGAAATTTGATGGGTGGTTGTGTTATGAGATAACAAGTGGATTTCTAACACATTTCTTTGAAAGTTGTTGGAACCCGTTTTGGCACATTTTTGGGGCCTCAAACTTTCATCTTGACCCTCAAAATCCCAATTTAGTGTTTTTTTCCAGCATTTTGAAAAATTATTTTTGTTCATAACTCGAAATGCATATCTCGAATTCAGGATGTTAGTTTGCAATTCATCCTATCTCAATATTGGTTAGTTCTTGGCAAAAATTTGGACTCCCAAAAGTATATCCGTGAGGTTTCCTAAAATGGAAAAATTTGCCAATTTTTGAAAATTGCCAAATTTGGAAAATTTTGCTTGTCAACACCTTACATCCCTTAAGCCCCAGAACCCAGTGTAGAATCAATCCAATCATATCCTTCAATCATTCTAGCCTTCAATCCAATCCTCATATGAGCTTTAATCTTATCCCAACCTGAGCATAGCCCAACCCCTAATCTAGCTTTCATCCATCTGCAGTTAATGTCTTTGGATACTGAACAAAGTCTTAAGATCCCTCCCTCCATCTTCTTCAATTTTTTACTATTCATCCATTCTAATAAATCTATTCAATCATTCCATGTAACCATTCATCTACTTTTAACTTTCATCTATCATCTCAAACATTCATCAAACCTCCTATCATTTCAAACTCTCATTCCATAATCTTGATCAATCATTTACTCATTCTAAGTAATCTTCCACCTATTCCCACCCTTCACCTTCTAATTCCAAGAATCGGTCATCTATCCATCTGGTCACCTTTTCCTCATCCAAATCCTTATCCTTCTATCCAATCCACCCAAATAATCCTTTTCCTCCCCCCATCCTCTCCCCTCATCCCATCTCATAATCCCTTGTCATTGGTATCTAGCTATAGGCTCTTCCGCATGCAATCCAATGTCATCTATCTTATCATCATCACTTCTTCTTCTTTTTCACATCATTTCTATCTCATCATTCATCACTTCATCATTCATCTCTATGGCATGTCATTCACTGACTTCATCTTTGATGATTTGGATAACTATCCCATCCTTGAGCTTCGTATAGTCACTATCCTCCAATCCAATCCAACAGGTCTATCTTGTCCCATCATGTCAGTCCAATCATTTTATCCCCTTATCTAGGGTTATCCCATCATATTTCATCCATCACTTGTCTGTGGCCTTTTGTTGAACTACGTTTCCCCTGCGCTTTCACGTAGGCAAGGTTGATCACTTGATTTGCCCCCAAGGTTCCATCATCAATATTCATTGTCCACTTTGCTCCTCCATCTCCTAGTGTCGGTCCTTCTGCTCTGTCAATCCACTCCTTTATCATCTATCATCAATCTTTGCTTTTTTCTCTCTAGTCCTTGTCATCCACCATTAGTCTTCATCATCCTCTTTCTACTTTTATCCATGGTCAGTTGTCTGCCTTTTATCAAACTATGAGGGCTCTGCATTTTTTATGTAGGCAAGGCTAATCTTTGATTGGCCCCCGAGCCCCTACATCTTTAGGGTGTGACAGTCTCATGTCTTGTCTCCCTTGTGTCGTGTCATCACGGTATGCCCATATCTAGCTAGTTCTTAACAAACAAGACCCACTTGTATCAACAAATCCAATCGGTTTTTGAATATCCTACATCATATCGATTTTTTAGCTTAGTATCCATCATTGGTCTCAACAGGTTGCATCCTTCCTAACAGACCTCACCAATCCCATCCATCCCCTTGATCCTATGGCAAAGGACATTTGAAATTGATTGTGATCTTTTGATGCTTTTGGCTTTTTTTATCATTTGAGCTCCCTATCATCACTTGTCAAGGCCGCCATGATCCATCATATTATGGCATGTTTTGATTGGTCCACATAGGGGCATATCTTGATCTTTTTTTTTATTGTGTCTTCTTGGTTGTCCCACATAGTACCCACCAAGATCCCTGAGGTCTTCTATTATGATGGGGCATCCTTTTGTGCTTGTGGTTATCTCAATACCTGGCCTGACCAAGGTCTTTATGACCTTGGGGTGTTGGGATAGCCTTCTTGTCTGTTGTGTTTATTTCATGCATTAGAAAATATTACGCCTTGGTTCCACATACCCTGGCACTTCGTGTCTTATGCTATAGCAAAAATCAGTGCTCCGAAGATGGCAAATTGCATTAGGATTGCATTTCATTCTCCATTCCATCATTTTGCATATATCCCCCATCCTCTTATATATCACAATCCCCCCATCCATTCATTCTTCATCCTTATCTCACATCTCTATCCAACCACCATCCATTCCATTTAGCCCGAATCATCTAATCATATCCTTGGTCTTGTTCCCATTCTTGTTACAAGCCTGAATCCAATCATCCTCATCATCATCATCATCCATCCTTCCCTATCCCTTTGGTGATTGTTTTGGGATGTATCCTTCCCTCATCAACAACACTTTCATCACCATCATCGGGAGGTATTCTTCCCTATCCTTTAGTGGTGTTTTGGGATGTATCCTTCCCTCATCAATACCACTTAGTGGGATGTATCCTTCCCTATCCTTGTGTTGTCTTGGGATCCTTCATTCCCTCATTGACAACACTCCATCTACATCAACCTATTTTGGCTTGTACCTTGACTAGAACATCACCTTTTGTCCTCAAATCCATTTGTGCTTCATCCATCTCCATATCACTTACTCTCTTACCCATCACCTTGCATCATCTTCCTCATCTCCCTTGGCATCACATCATCTATTTCGAGAGCACACACATGTTCTCTTCAACCCGCATGTCCTCTCGAGGGGGCATCCTCAATCCCTACTCTTCATCTTACTCTTCATCTTGACCCCCATCATCTTTCTTCCTAGTCATCCCATTGATGACTGGGGTATCTTCTCCAATCTAACTATCTCCTTCTAGGCTCTATATTTTAATATTCTTTGAAATGATGCTACTTCGTAACACCATCTCAAAGAGGGGAAAAATGTAGACATCCAAATTCTGACACTTAATTAATCCAAATTTATCACTTTTCGTCTAAACATCCTCTTATCTGAGTTAATTAAGTAATATTACTATTATTTAATTAATATCGTTAATTCTGCCAAATCCCTACAGTATTTAATTAATAATTAAATACCTTACCCTCCTTAATCACCTTTTCATCGAATGAATTAAATAAATATTACATTTATTTAATTCCTCACATGTCATTTTCATC